>VHZZ01000480.1:149459-178137 GCA_009801015.1 Silene noctiflora | reverse complement strand
GGTGGTTGTCTTTAAGCCTAAACAATTATCGTTATTAAGAATTCCTAGTTTGACATGAGCATTTACATTTTAGCATGTGTGACCCGATTCCCCTAAACTCTTCTTTATTATTGTTTTCTTTCGTTATTTTATCATTATTTCTAAAACTAAAACAAACGCCCAATCGTTAATCAACCTAGATAAAATTCGCTCCATGACAACTTGTTTAGCAACTCCCGTCTCCTTGTGTTCGACCCCGACTACACTAGCTTAGATTAGACTCGTTGGGTATTTATCTTTGATTTGGGTACGCGACAACCCTGTAAGTTAGTTGGGCGTGAATGGCCCACTTCCGAGCCTAGGTTTGTACGTGGACCATTCACGTCCAAACCTAGAGGTCTGGATGTGTAAGAGGATAGCTCCGTGCTACAACACGTACTCTCCGCTCACGATTGCCAGACTCGAGATCGATGTCATGACCAAGGACGATTCGAGATGGAAAAGGCCATGAAATTTGTAGACTCAAGGTGGGAAGTTGTAGTGGTGTGAAAACCACAAGCAAACAGGTCGTGTCACTGAAGATTGTCATGGAGGACTTAATAAATCAAGGATACCTCAAAGTTCAAAGCAAAGATGCTGACGGGGGGAGGTACCGACAAATATAAATCCGTTAAGGAAAGACTTAGAGAGATCATAAAGGTCCGCAAAGATGATGAGAACAGGGTTCCATATAAGGACACAAAGACCATCTCCGAGATCTCAAAGCAATAATCAACTTCACGGGACGGGACATCGATGGATGAAGGGGTGGTCATTCCCGACCCCGTCCAAACAGTGTGAAACTATGGGCGTGTGGTTTATCCCCATAACGACCCCTTCAGCCGTAGCCACTGACATCGAAAACCGCAAATTATACAGACACCAACTTTTTCTTTTTGGATCAAGGTATACACCAACTTATTATATATAATAAATGTTTCACAAAAATGAGATTGCAGGATTTAGTTTGATCAAGAACCATACCAAAAACCAAAATAGCGCAACTAGACAAACCATAACAGTGTTAAAACTCCGAGCCTAATAAATATGATCGAGTCTAACCAGGCCATATTGTACGATCCATTTCGATCTTCGACCCGGACCATTAAATGAACCCTTTTAGTTAAAAAATTACAAGAGTGATACGAGTACTGATGAAATTAATTAAGACAAAGCATTAATTAATTAATTAATTAAAGTTGATTTCTTCAATTCATAAGCATCATCCATTAGCACCGTCAGTTCTCATTTTCTCTGTCTCACGCCTTTCTTTCGATCACAGGTATAGTCCACCCACTTTGTTTAATTTCATTCTATTATTATAATCATAATTTAGCATTAATTTGTTTGTTTGTTAGAACAATTCTTAATTGTTGATCAATCTTAGCTAATTCAGGAAATTAAAAAGTCCTAAATCTTCAATTTTGCTAGATCTGTTATATAATTGCTTAATTTGATCTCACATTTTATTGATTTTCATCCAGATTGTAATCAGTAATCAATAATCAATATGGATTTCATGAAGGTCTTCGATCAAACTGTTCGCGAAATGTAATTTTTTGCATCTTTATTGTTTATCCGTTACTTTACCTTTCAATTACTGTAATTTTCAGTATTTTCGTGTTGATTTTATCTTAATTGTGATTTGAACTTGTTTATAGAAAAAGGGAGGTTAACTTGAAGGTGTTGAAGGTTCCAGAGATTGAACAAAAGGTTTGTGTGTTTCGTCGTAATCTTGTAACTAATTGCTGTAAATTTGCTGTGTATGTTTAATTTAGTTCTATGTATCTGCTGAATTGATTGCTATGTTAGTTTGGAGTTTGGACCTGAACTTGGGTTTGATCATGATTTATAGTAGAAACACCAGAAAGTTTGTATATCAACCGCATTCAAAGATCGCTGTGTTAGTTTGGACCTTAAATGTAGTTAGTACTCATTCACGAGTACTTGTGTTTGATCATGATTAATAGTATTAGGAACACCGGTTGTATTGCATATTGAATGGATTCAAAAAGTTGTGGACTTATTCATGCTCAATACTAGAGTCGAGGTGTTTTAGTTTCAATGTTTTGATCAATATGGAGTGTGCCATATATAGTTGGTGGTCATGAATCATGATAGTAAATGGTTAGGTGCTCTTGTTCGTTATGGAATGCTCTAAGCCCTACAATATCAATCTAGGTGATGTAGGTGCTGCCCTACAGTATCAATCTATATTGGCCATACTTCTCTAAAATCCGACTTTCATTAGGCTCCAATGTAAGGTCATCATAAACGATTTGATGATATATATTTGTCTAAAATCTTTCAAAGAGGTATGAGAAACAAAAGTCAAGGATTTGTGGCCAACCGAGTTTTTACAGTTTTACACTCTTTAAGAGAACCAGGTACCAGATTCTTGATAGAGGAGGTGCCCGGATACGTGACCTCAGAAGTGTATTGCTTGTGCTAGGTGTCTAGAATTGATTATAATGAACTGGGATGTTGTTTTTTCTTCCTTAGTCTTCCTCTTTTAGTAAATCAAGTTAATTTCAACTGATGATATTTCCCTACACCAAAGTGGAAGGAAGATCCTCCAAAGTAGAATCTTTTAGTTGGGTTTTTTAGGTATTTCCCTACTCATATTTCTATAAATATTTGCAAATTCTAGTGCAAGAATTCATTTTGCTCTTGGAGCCATGTTTATGTGGCTGAAGTATCTTTCAGTTGGACTTGTATCTGTCAGAGAAAGGAGGTTGTCGTTTAATGTAATGATTTGATTGTCTGAGCTGTAAGGTTCTATTCTTGAGGTACTTTTGCCAGAAGTTAATGAATTTGGAGGAAAATAGTGCAAATACTCGTGAGAAAAGTACTTGGCAATACTAGTATTTCTCACATTATATGGTTCGAGTCAGATCTTTGATCAGGACGCGTTTTATCTGGACCAGTAAGCGGATTGGAATTATGTTTCTGGTTGTATCATCTTCGTTTTAATAAGCAATGAGTCAATGTGGTCCTGCTAACTTCATTTCACCCCAAGTGCGCATGTTCTTCCGTTGGAGATACTCTAATTTATATCTGTAGTGAAATTACAGCAATTTATTTCGTGAGTAATTGGTGCCGACTGTGACAGCCCGTCCCCTAAAACATTGTGGTTACAGAATCTTCTCTGGGATTACCTATTGAGCTTTCTGATTTTTATAGGTACTGGATGCAACAGATAATGAGCCTTGGGGTCCTCATGGAAGTGCATTGGCGGAGATAGCACAAGCTACCAAAAAATTGTACTTCTTAACCTTTAGTGACCTTTGTTGTCTTAGCCCCCCAAGATTTATTTCAGGTACTGATGCTTGGCTCTTGTTTTGTCATGTGATAGTACTGAATGTCAGATGGTTATGAATGTTCTTTGGACAAGACTGGGCGAAACTGGCAAGGATTGGCGTTATGTTTACAAGGTAATAATTTTCGAAGTGGTTATTAGAACATTACAACCAGGTAGGGTTTTGATTACTCTAGTAATGAGCGAACAAAGAATCTATTTACTTATTATTTTTATTTTAAATATTGCCTTTATTACAGGCATTAGCTGTCATTGAGTATCTCATTGCGAATGGAGCTGACCGAGCTGTTGATGACATCATAGAACATACTTTCCAGATCTCCGTAAGAGACCTCTTGTCCGATCTATCTAATCTACTGACATGTTTAGGGTTTATACAAATAGCAAACATTTTCTGACTTGTGGTTCTTGCTCTGGACTTCTAAAGTCCCTCACAGGTTTTGAATATGTCGAACCTAATGGGAAGGACGTGGGGATTAATGTTAGGAAAAAGGCAGAAAATATAGTCAACCTTCTTAATAACAAGGATAAAATCGAAGAAGTACGAAAAAAGGCTGCTACTACCCGTGAGAAGTGCGTGTTTAACCTTTTTTTGCCTTAATTTATACTGTAAAGTTGTTATGATGCTCATTTATACATATGCTCACACTTCACAGGTACGTCGGCCTTTCATCAACAGGTATTTCTTACAAGTCAAATTCAACTTCATTCAGTGGCGGCAGTTCCCAAAGCAACAATAAGTATGGAGGTTTCAGTGGCAGATATGATAGTGATAACTATGGAGGGAAAGGTGAAGATAAGTTTGGGGAAGATAGATTTGAAAAATTTGTTCCAAAGTCTCGTCAAGGTGCTACTACTGAAAAGAAGACTACGCTGCACACCAGGTAAACTATTTGACCATCTTCGTTCTTGTAGTGTGGTTCCTATTACCTCATTTGCTAAATGATTCCCAATTTAATAAAATTTTTGCAATGAGATCTGTTCTATGAAATATTTCACATCAGTCTAAATACTCACTGTAAGTGATTGAAGACTAACTTCGTAGTTTCAAATCTTCCTCCCACAACTCTTTTGTAGGTGATAAGGTGTGCAGAGATTAATTTGGAGCCAAATACACAATCAAAATTTTTTGTCTTCATTTTTTTTCCCTTTTTCACCATGGCGGCAGTGGAGCTCTTCTATTGGCTGTAGTTCTTTGCATGCTCAAACCTAATAGGCAGTATTTGTTAAATCCCTTATTTGGATGATTATGTTGACCAAAGTCAAAACTACATGCTTCTGGTGAATAAAGAGGACTGTAAAGTGTTTTTTCATGCATATAGATTGTACAACTGTAGAGTTTCTGTTTATCCCTACTCCCTGGTGCCCTGGATGCTCTCTACTTTGACATAAGTGCTTTTTTTGTGAATACTTTCTACTGCTAGAACACATGACATTTGAAGTCTTGAAAGACATGCATCTACGTTTTAGACCAATTATTTCTTCTCAGTGTTGTCATTTCTACGTGCCTCCTTAATTCTCTTCCATTTAATGTTGATCAAAGAACGTCGTTTCCTACTCTTCTGAAGTCTGATTCAGTTTGTTGTTTGTGCAGCAAGGGTGAGGGTCAGCCTTCAGCAGGTCCCTTAAAATCTTCCTCACAGATAAAATCAGATGACTACAGTTCCATTTCCCATGCAACTGTGGACAATCAGATTGATGACGATGATGATTTTGATCCAAGGGGTACTAGCACAGCTAGTAAGTGCTTTGAATTGTTTCTCACTGAAGTTAATTTTGCCGTAAAATTTGCAAATTGTATCTCTCTGTATCTTTGCTAGGCAAAGTTGCTCTTATTTTCCTTAGCCTCATCCCTACAGACTATTTCCTGTGTATTTTATCTTATTTTATTTGTTACAGAGGCTGCTAAAGGGTAGCTTTTACACATTAAATCACTATACTGATGTGAACTGTATGTAAATCACAGTATCACACAAAGTGGTGATCAGTTGCTTTTATTTATGGTGGCCTGAATACTGTGCCTTATTCCAAATGACTTGTAACTATTATGTGGCTTTAGAACATTCTGTAGGTAGCTCCTTGTTAAGATTGTCTGTGTGTGTTCTATCCACATTTACCATGTTGCATGTGGATACGTTATGGCCCCCGTGCCTGGTATAAACACATCACAGGGTCAACCTGACAAAAATAAACAAATTGCTTTGTTTATATACTGCAGACCGAGAGAGGAATCTGTTGCATTTGGCCAAAAAAGAGCTGGGTTTCAACTTTCAGTTAGAGCATTAAGGGGGCGTTTGGTTGGGGGGTATTTAGGAAAAGGAATCAAAGTTAATGATTCCCTTTGTTACTGTTTGTTTGCCTCTTTTTATCATTCCCTTTACCCCTCTCTTACCCCCCAAATCCCTCCAACTCCTTACCCCTCACCCTCCCAAGGAATGGGATTCCATTACCCCCTCTTAACACACCCACCACCATATAACTCATCATCATCGTCCACTGCCAGTCTGCCACCACCAATTACTCAGACACCACCACCACAAGTGCCTCCCTGTCACCAGCCGCTGACTCCCATCCACCTCCCCATAGCCGTCCCCCACCACTCATCATCACCACCTGGAACCGTCACTACGACCAACACCTACCATTGATGCCGCACCGACGACCTCACCAGTACACCATCGCTGGAGACCGTACCAGTCCACCATCTTCCCATCTTTTTTTGGCTTTTCTTAATCTTCTCCTTGAATGAATATAATTCCAGGGTCGACCTACGCACGTCGTCCTCTTATTGAAACCAAAATCAATCAAAAACGCGCCAAGGGCGCCAGCCTTAAGTAATGATCTTCCTCTTCAACCATGGACTTGGCCATTGTTAATCAGAGAGAGATTGTAAATAGTCGATTTATATTAACCTTGTATGGGGTGCAGTTGTGTGGAGTTTCAAAATGGGGGTGTTTATGGGATGCGGTAGGTAGGACGCCGGGGACGGGGCAATCTCGGCAGTGGTGGCCGTTGTGGGTGGTGGTGGGAGGTGTTCAAGGGTGTTTGTGGTGGTAGTTGGGGGCGGGGATTAATGGGGGGTTGTTTTTGGTTAGTGTAATTTGGTTTATCCCTTTTCCTTTTAACGGAGTAACCGAACAACATTGTAATTTTGGGGTAATCTCATTCCTTTTCCCCCTTCTTTATTCCATTCCCTTTCCCCTTGATGAACCAAACGCTTCCTAAATATAAAATTTGAAGCATGAACGATCGAGTCAAATGGCAGGAGCTTCGGGCTTTTGGTTTCTTAGTGAGACAACTTGGCTAGTGTTCACATCACAATTAAAATGCTAGCTTGCTTACTTATGGTAGAGAAAGGATTGACACTGCTGAGAATGTTGACGATTTTTAGCTGGGGTTGAGATGCAAAAAACTTAGAATGGGTCATCTATTTTTTTTCTAAAGTTTTACAAGAAGTGCTTCACTTGTTTCTCAATTTTATCCTAGCTGTACTTTACCATCCATTGCTTAGTCTTAATGCAACAAGTTTAAGTCTCACACGTGTCCTAATTCTGATTTTGGCGATATGCTGAGATTGCTGACCACATTTACTTTAACCTGATATTAGAGTTTATCTTGTTGACTCTTGTGTTCATATTCTAGTCAATGTGTATGTCGTTGGGGTCTGAGCACCTTAATTTGTAAATAACAGCAGAGAGTGCATCACGCATGATTTAGATTAAATGATTACTGTGCACGGCATTCATTTCTTTAGTCGTCATTCTTTAATGCTTTTTTTTTTTTTACACAGAGCCTGCTGCTGGACTTTCACAACAAGTGGATCTTTTTGGGGATAGCTTGATTGGAGACCTATTAGACGATGCACCTACTGCTGATCCATATAAACCCAGTGGCTTGGATGACAAGTCATCTGACGTTGATCTATTTGCTGATGCAGATTTTGTATCAGCTGCCCCCCACGTTGCATCAGGGGGGAATCCTCGGACTCAGGTTGGTTTCTCGTTGCTAGTCTTTTTGGATTGTCACAAACATGTTCGATAAAATCACTATATTTTGTTTTCTTTCCCCTGTCTGCCTGTAGTTTTTTCTTGTTTTGTTCATTACAGGACCCCCTTCCGTGTTGGACAGTGAAAGATGTCCCCTGCTTTAATTTTACGCTTTATCCTGCAACGCCATATACTATATGTACTTTTATTGTGATGTTGGCAATTCTGAAGGCAATTTACACTACCCTAATTTTGTATAGTGTGGTCTTGAGTAAATTCAACCGAAGAAAATTTCGGCCTAATTAAAAAACCCATTTGAGTATGTTTGGCCGAGCTTTCAAATGATCTTTTGATTCCAAAAGCTACAAAATTTGGCTGAACACCCTCTTTCTCATAAAAATAATAATCTAGAAGTCGAAATTACATATACATAAGTTACATAATTTTTCCAAAATGTTTTTTTAATAAAATAGAAAGTTAAAGGCATCATGTAAAACTAATACTCTGCGCGATTTATGATATGAACCATTGAAGAAATACAAGTAAATGAATCTAAAAACCACCACTGAGGTTGAGTTAGGCTAAACAAGTGTAAAATTATTAGAAGTCTTTCTATGTTATGCTTACCAAAAACTTGTCCTTTTTTGGGAAAATGTTAAAAAAAAATTCTATTTGAAAACCAAAAATTCATCATCAAAAAAATAACGCTGTTTTATCTTTGACAATCCACTACTACGTATATTATATTTTATATTTTATATGATGATAAGTACACTCAAGTTGGGGTAATTTTTGGCTTAATTATGTTCCTCATCATTATAAATTATCATGCTATTAAAATTTACATAAATGCAAGTATTTTACATATTTTACACTCCTTGACTTTTTAGCATGTTGGTCTACTTTCTTGTTAGTGCTATAGGTCGGTGTCATATGAAAGTAGCTGTTTTCACTAGGAAGAATTTTAAGTTGTGTACATCCGACGCCTTACCTTATTACATGGGTATAATAAGTGGGAGTCCCCAATTTATGTAGGCGTGAAGTTCTAAAGAAACAACATATGACATAATAGGGGTGTTCAAAAACCTCCCTAACTCTCAAAAAACATTTACTTTTGAACTTCCTGTATACAGGAGCATTTACTTGTTCGGCCCTTTTTCAGAATGCATCATTATTGTTCAAGTTTGCTACACTTTGTTTTATTTATCGAGGACACTTGTAGGTGAATGCTGATCCCTTTGCTGCACAGCCTGCATCATCAGCTGCAACATTGGACTTCTTTGCATCTCCGGATCCGGTAGTTGGACCTGAAACAAAGTCCGAAAGTTCTGGGCCATCAAATATGAGTTTTGTTGATCCTTTTGCTGCTGTTCCGTTGGATAACTTTGATGGATCTGATATGTTTGGAGGTTTCACCTCTCAAACTGGTCAAGCATCTCAAGAACCTAATGAGAGTATCCTTAAGAATGGTGCACGAAGTGAGTCAAATAACAAATCAGTACAAGAATCAAAGGCACCTGGAAAGAAGGATGGTTTTCAGGTCAAGTCTGGAATTTGGGCTGATTCTCTAAGTCGTGGACTGATCGATCTCAATATATCAGCTCGTAAGTTCTTGATTTGAATATTTTGTTTAACTTCCATTTCTATTTTCGAGCCCATGCTTCTAATTCCCATTGGATATTTAGTAAGTAATCGGTGCACCGACCGAAAGTGGTGGTAAACACAGTGCAGAACAAAGAAAGGAGGACAATGTCTTTCTTATTTTCTGTGGCCTGGAACGGGATAGCAAATAGCAGACGGGTACTGCTTGTAATGAACTATGAGTCTCCAAATGTCCTATACTCTTCTGAGGTTAATACTTGAAAATTTGCAAAAATCCAAGTATACAAAAGTGATTGCATTGAGGCTAGATGCATTGAGAAAGAAGAGGGGATGTAAGAGCAACAATATGTTTGTAGTTTTGTACATATACGTCAGATGTTTACTGAAGGTAGTACTTCTTCAGCCAATGTTAGTGCCCTCCTCCTTCCCCAGCCCATTCTCAAAAATTCACTAAAAATGCCCTGCCGACCAGAGTGATATATGGTTTAGTGAAAATGGAGATGACGTTGATCCCGATTGAATTGCAACAATTAAATGTTGCCCATGGCTGTTTTCATGCCCTATGTTACTTCAATCATTCCATTGTAGGGCCAAGCCGTTGTTGGATACAACACTCGAGGGTATGGGTTTGCGAAGATAGAAAGGGAGGCTTGCTTGACAAAACAAGAGGAGATTGGTAGAAAGCATATAGAACTATGGTTTTTGAGAGTATTATGCTGTATGTCTTAAACTTCTCACCATCCTCATTTTATGTCAGGTTTCCCATGTCTCATAGTTAGAGATAGTTGTGAGTTCGACACTTGGATATGTACTTGTGGTCTACACCTGTACCTACATTTTTGTAACAAAATTCGCGCTCCATGATCTGGAGACTGCACTTTCATATTGTTAGGAGGATTCAAATGAGCTTTGTATTTGTTGTATCTTTTTTAATAATAGTATCATTACTTGACATTTATGTATTCTTTGCAGCTAAGAAGGTGAACCTAGCAGGTATCGGAATAGTTGGAAGTTTGAGTGATAGTACCGACGACAATCAGAAGGGACCATCAACATCTTATTACATGGGAACATCAATGAATATGGGATCTGGGTATGGTACAACCAGCTTTAACCCAACAACACCTGCTTCAGATGACTTTTTCTCTAGTTATACCAGCAGCCAACATCAATTTGGCGGTTTCCAGAAATAACGTCTTCATTTTTTTTGCTCGAAATTTGTATGGTCCTTGACAACCTCAATATTGATTGTTTGGTGAAAGGCCAAATCTTGGCGATATTTCTAAAGTTCCAATTCCGATGTATTGTTGAAGAATGTATCGATTATGATGTTTGTTGTTTTAACAAAATGAGTTGATAATTGATAGAGCATTTGTTCTGTAAATGTAATGTTTGGCTGTAATCGAACCCCGTGTATTATACCCCTTGATATAAAAGCAATCATTCCGGATTTCCGGCCTTATTTCTACGGAAATTAAGGAAAAATTACTTATCTTGATTGATCTTATAAATATCTTGTTGGGAGACTCTACCTTGTTTGAAGATGAATTTGTGCTTGGAAAAAGAACATCTAGATAATAGATTCTTAATTAGTAACGTGGCTAGTAACACATCCTTCTGTGTATCTGACCGTCTGATACAGAGTACCCCGTACTAGATAAGAGATGTCATGGATCCGAAGAACTTGACCTAGGCAGAACCAGAATTTATTGGTGAAATGAAAACTGTGAACTTGTCCGGAGTCCATATTGTTTACCATATAGCCCAATATATGACAACCAACTTAAGTACAAATTTGCCCGTTATGACTCGACTTGATTAATAACTTGCAACGACCTGTCATGATATTGATCTCGGAGCACTAGTCCGTACTTGATTTTATTGGAATAATTAGCTTAAAAACAAAACAAACGGAATTTTCTAAACCTAAATTTGACATTATCGTGCCATGATTTGAAATTACGAGAATGTCACGCCTGCTAATAATTAATTTGATGAAACTCAAACAAAATCTCACTTGACCAGCTTTCAATGATGAAGTGAACCAAACGATTAGTATTTGTATTATTCCGACTTCAAAATCTGAGTTCTTAAGATCAACTAAAAGTGCTTACCAAAAAAAATATTAGGTAATCGGATAAAAGACCAACCTTTGTTAACATCATCATTTTGGATAAAATGTCCAATAAAACCATAAAATGGGACGTGTAGGCTGAATTAAAAAAAAAATGGTTTGCGTGGCTTGGCTATAATCACATAACCAAATTTTAGAAAAATAAAGTTTACATTTCAAATCAAAGATTAGAAAAATGTACAAAATGGGCCATAACCATCAGCACTTTTGATCTTTATATACAACAAACCTTAATCAACAAATTAACAATTATATTTGTTGATTTGGTTGTCCCCGTTCAAGATTTTAAGGTATTATTTTACCTGAAGTGGGGTTTTCCAGTTCATCATCATCATCTGTGTTGATTAATTTCCATTTGTTTATCTACTCATTTATCCAAATTTGTGGTGTTTAAGGTTTCAGCTCATTATATTTAGTGGTTGTTGTATTTAAAGTTGTGTTCTATAAAAAAAGTTGGTGAGAATTAGCTTTGAATTGTGATTACTCAACTTTTTTATCATTATTTTTAGATTTTGGTTTGTGGGTAATGTTTGATTTGTGGATATAGTATCTGGGTTGAGCTCTATTGGTGTATTCAATTGAATTAATTTGTTGAAATTGGGGATTTTTGGTGATTTTTGGGATAGAAAAATGAAGAGAGGGAAAGATGATGAGAAGGTAATGGAACCAATGTTTCCAAGGTTACATGTTAATGATACTGAAAAAGGTGGTCCAAGAGCACCACCAAGGAATAAGATGGCTTTATATGAACAGCTTACAATTCCTTCTCAAAGATACAACTCTGGTGTTGTGCCTCCTAAACAGGATAACTGCGGCGGAGGCGGCTTGGTTTCTTCCACTTCAACTAGCCAGGTGAATTTTTTTGGCTAGTTGAAGTTATGCATTTGTTATTGTTTGATATGTTCAAGTGACAAATTGTTGTAGTGAGTTCCGGATATCTCTTGTGGATTTTGGTTCTTTGTTGTAGGTTATGTTAATTTGGTTAAACTAATTCGTGTGGAGAAAGCGAGAAACATGTATGCTTGAATAGTTTCCTAACAGGGTAAAAATGGAGCCTTCAAAATTAGGGAGTTTCCTTACAATATTGACTTATTTGGGAAATGATCTGTGAATAAACCCGTCTTAAGGCTCAGCTTCTCAAGTAATATTTGTAATTTATCATGAGCAAGAATATATTGAGTTTCTCGAAATTCTCTGGTGACATCTGTTAGAAACTTACCCCTTGTTTGGATACAGAAATGGAAGAAAAGGGTAAAGAAGGAAGGGAAAGGGAGGGACGAGAAGCGAAGGGAAATGGAGGGAAGAAGTTTTCGGTCCAAATCTTTCCTTTGTAGTAGGGGAAATAATTGGCCTAGTAGGAGGGAAATGGAAGGTTCCGTTTTTCTTCCTCCTTCAAATCCCTCCCCTTCCTTTCCCTCCATATTCCCTGATCCAAACAAAGCCTTAAGCTTATATCCTTGAGGCAGCAGAGCCACCACACACTCTGTAGCGTGGGGCTGGTTGATGAAATAGAATAAGAAAGTCCTGAGATTGTTTATCATAGACCTTAGGACCTTGCTCTCTTTAGGGTTGACGGCGGGTAGATAAGTTGTTGGGGGGGTTATTGACTCGCATATAAGTAATATACCATCTCTTTTGGCCAATGGTATTTTTAGAGTTGATCACTATTCCTTCTAGTTCTGCTAGTAACATTTAATACATAGTCAGTTTTCTGCAATCTGGCATAGTAGAGTTTTTGATTAAATTAACTTGGTGAATTTGCTTTGTGGGTAGCTCTTGCAGGTGACTACTTCTAGTGTACATCTTTGAACTTTTATGACTTCTAAAAGTGCACCTTGATTGTAGCATTTTATGTTACTAAGCTGTGATTTATTAGCTTCACCTATATTTCCTCTGTGTTGTAACGAGTCTAGCAACTATGTGGCTACTAGAATTTCCTTTCAAAGGGGCTTTTGGGGTGGCTATTTTCCAGATGATTGTTTACCAAGCAGGGAATTCTGTTTGTAATTTGTGTTGTGTGTTTGTGTGATTGGGCAGTCGAATTAATTAAATTCATACTCCATATTATAAACTTATCCGCATGGAAAACAGTGTTTGCTTTTCACTTTTTATAGAATTTTGTGGAAAGCTGTGTACTTGTTTATTTGTTTGTTGAGATGATTTGTGATGCTATCATATTGTTTTTTTATGAGGTTATTGTCACTGATGTTAATTACAAAGTGCAATTTCCCCTGATTAAGTGTATAGTCTTCGAACACGCTTTCCTTAATTTTGTTTATGTTGTAGGGTACCCCTCGCGAACAAAACACGTACGCTCAACTTTATAGATCTCCTTTCGACCCGGCTTATGATGAGATTCAAGTTCGTAATGCTGAAGCTTTAGCTTTGAACAATCGACTAGTTCGTGTGGCGAATAAAAGAAAGCGACAAGAAGAGGATGACTTCATGGTTCCCGTCTTTTCTCAAGAAGAATCTGAATTGTGTATTGAAAAAACTCAACATAATATAGATGGTGAGAGGAACTTTAATCTCAGCTCAGCCCATCAAGGGCTACCTTCTACAGTTATTGGTGAAGTGATAAATGAGAGTAATAATGGCCCCCCTCTTTCAAAACAACATATTAAAGACCAGGATGAAAACATCTTGAGAGTATCTTCTCCCTCAAGGAACCCTCTACATAGAGCAATGATGGGACAAGATGATGTACTGCGGCAGAAAGACGCCTCTTTGCCATGGGAAGATCAAGATAACCAAAGACTTGACAAGATAGACGCCAATCAGTATGTGGGGAAGGACGGCATAGATAGAAGTGATGATGTCTCTGAGACCTCCATGGTGGATTCTGCATCGGAATTCGACATAACTCCAGACGATGTTGTTGATGTAATTGGCCGCAAACATTTTTGGAAAGCTAGAAGTGCAATTGTCAAGTAAGTACTTTATGTAGTAAATTAATGTTCTTGAGATGTTTTATTTAAAGGATAGCTCGGTGCAGGTTCTGTTGTAAACTGCTTTAGGTGCTGTCCATTTTTTGTGAGTGCTTGCATGTGATCTTAGCTCACTTACCCATTGTTTGGATGGAGTGAATTGGGGGGAAGGGAGGATGCAATTTGCCTTATTTGGAGATTGCACTTTGGATGGGAGGTAAATGGAGGCATAGAGGAATGGAGGGGTCCATTTCCCCTCTTACAAGCCGAATCAGAACCCTTAACATAAGAAAGCTTTGAAGGGGAAACACCGTTTCTCCATTCCTTTTCTTCCCTCCTCTCCTTTTGCCTTCTTTTCGTCTCCAAACAAAGGGTTTGTGTAATTTATGTTCACTGTGTAACTTCAAAATGTGCTGCTTTCACACCCAGAGGATTTGGATAATGTTTGGGTCTATGATTGACAGTTTTCTTAGTTTCATCTCGACTGCTGCTGTTCTTTTGTATGCAATTTATTTTCCTGCATGGTATTCATTTATTCCACATTTTGAAGTTTTCTCTGTTTAGAAGTAAACAAAAATGAAAAACAGAAATATCTCCTATGTTCAAGGAAGCTCGCTCTATCCTAGGTATCTTTCCCTCCATTCATTTGGATTCGCTACACATTTGCTTGATGATACATTCAAACTACACCGCATTTACCGTTTGGGTGAGAAATAACTTGCAAAACCCTCCCAAGTGGGCGGATTTTTTCTCACATATTTTATCTCCTAAACTTTATCCCAAAAGAAAATGTAGTGAATTCAGGTGAATGGAGGGAGTACTTTTTTTTTATATTGTTGATAGCTCAAGTAGGGTATATGATATATCTCAAGTATTAACCTTTGGGGACTGTAAGCAGAGCTGTGAAATGTGCTTAAATGGAGGGAATATTTGATGCCATGGATCTCATTTGACCCTCCATTATGTGGTTGGCGAACCAGTCTCCATTCCAAGCGGTGGATCTTCATATTGCATCTAGAACAATTCTCAATGCGTTTGTGCCAGGCAGGCCCTGAGACGGTGGATCATTCCTTTGATTTATTGTCTTATTGCCTCTGCCTTACATATCTGTGTTACACTGTTTCACTGGTATTGCTTTCCGAATCCGTGAGGCTAGGTATGATCTTCTTCTCGTTGTTTAAGGTTGTCACTTGTGAGAGAGACAAGCGTGATGGCAGCATCTTCTTCACTTGTATTTAAGCTGGTAATAGAAGTGGAAGGTCTCCCGCAAGGTTCTGTGACTTCTGTCTTGTATAGGAGTTGGATATACGGTTTAATAGTTTATTACTCGTGTTAAACCGACATCAATGTAGATATTGTGCTTTTTTTTCCTGCTTTTATTAATGTAAAGGGAAGTGCGGATAATCGTGTAGGATTTTTTGATGAATGATGCAAAAAGGGATATAATTCTGTGCATGTGCTTCATCTTTTCTCAAAATTTTTTTGACATGTAATTGATGTTTCTTGTGATTGGAATATGCTGCAAATTGCAATAATGTAAGATGGCTTGTGAAATTGTGTACGCTTTTATATTATGTAGTAGTCCGTCATGCTATGTTGGACCCAATTTTTTAGTTTTCATTGTGGATCATTTAGCAATAGCCTTTATGTCCTCAACATAGTGAGGCCCCATACATTCGACCTCTTTACCTTGCCATAGGCGGAAGCCTTGAGGTGCTAAGGTAATGTAGTCGATGGCTCATATTAGCCAAGCCTAAATATTTCGGCATGAAGGCTTTGTGGTTGCTATAGTAGTCGATGATTGAAGATTGGAAGAGGTTGAAGATACGACAATCCAACCATTTTATATGTTGAATTTTTGTGTAAATATGAGAAATTGTGATTGACATTTGAAAATGGGATTTTGAAGTTTTATTTTTGAATTTTGATCGAACTCATCTTTCTCTTTTCAGCCAGCAAAGATTGTTCGATGTTCAAGTATTCGAGTTGCACAGATTGCTTAAGGTACATAAAACTAAATTTACTGTGATATAGACATACAATGCAGGTCTCTATAGCAAAAAGAAACTTAAAACCCTGGGCCATATTTGTAGGTGCAAAAACTCCTTGCAGCGTCTCCAAATCTGCTACTTGAGGTTGGTGCTATTCTGGGCAAATCTTCTTCTTTGAAGGTTTCTTCTGTTAAGCAGCAGTCTTCAGAGTATGTGGTGAAAGCTGTTCCACTTAAGGTTACCCCGAAGGATGCAGCCTATAAATCAATTGATAAAGCGGAAGGTACAGCGGAAAATGTGGTTCCAAAAGTAGCAGCACTCGTCCCATCTCGTCAACATGTGGATCACCCCACGGGCTACCTGCCTGTCAATATGGATCCAAAGATGAACCCGTGGGGATTTCATCAACCATCTTCACCTCAGTGGTTGGTCCCTGTGATGTCTCCTTCTGAAGGGCTTGTTTACAAGCCGTTTCCAGCTCCTGGGTTTGCAGGCCCCTTTTGCGGAGGTTATGGGCCTGTTGGCCCAAATAATGTATTGGGCAACTATGGGATACCGCCACCTCAGTATCAGCAAGCCACAGGAATGCCACCTGGCGTTCATTTTGACGGACAAAGTTACTTCCCGCCATATGGCATGCCAATGATAAGTCCAAGCATGTCAGGGTCAACCGTGGTCCAATCAAACCCATTCTCCGGATCAAACCCAGTCAACCCAACCGGTCAATCTGAAGGAGCCAGTAGGTGTAGTGAATCCCCAGAGGATGCTCCTCCAAGAGAAAAGAGAGCAAGAGTTATCAAAGCCGTTCCACATCAGTCCTCGAGGGAATCTGCAGCACGTATTTTCCAATCTATACAACAGGAAAGACAAGCGAACGAGTCAAGTAGCGCTTCTTAGTTCTGCACTATAGCGTTGTAATTAACTTTTTCAAGTTGTTTTGCCATATATGTTGTATTTGCAGTACCTATGTGTAAATCGAGCAGGTCATATGCTTACTGTTTTGTAAATATATTAGTAAGGTCGTCTTAAGTTGTAAATGATCGCGGGGAATAATGTGTAGTTGGAACTTGGAAGTATGGTGTATGATTTTTTGTCTCTTGTTGTCCAAGAGATTGTATCAAAGGCTTGACTTCCAAGAAAATGTATCCATCCCAAACAAATGGAGTTTTGAGTCTAGTTTTCAAATTTATGTGTTCTATCCATTTCATATCTTTGAATTCTCCTTTTTGTTGCGGTACATTCTTTCAATTAAATGTTTGTATGTTATTCTCAGTTCTCACGAATATTATACGAGGTTTAATAAAATGGGTTTGGTGTGGTGGTTGCTTACCTCATGAGTTAGAGAACAACAATATTAGCTTTAACAAAGTTAGCAACATTAGTTTTAACACGATCCGGATTCATGTTGACATCTTCAATCTTGATATGATCAATTAGCTCATGCAATTTCATATACTTCTTCTTATGCCTCAAATGTTTCTTTTATTCATCCCAATCAGGAGAAGGCAGTTTCTCAATCATAATATTAGCTTCCATATACTTGCACAACACCATTCCTTCACCAAGAATTACAGAAGGCAAATCAAACTTTTATAATCATGAATTTGATTCATAATAGGCTTACTATAAACAATCTCAAATTTTAACCATGTAGTAGGCGCATGCTCCTTATAACCATCATCGTGAGACCCATAACTAGTATCTAATGCACCCCAAATTGTAACGGTGATGTTTCCTCTAATAATGATCGAAACCTCACCCATAGTTATTATAAAAAAAATAAAAATTGAAGAAATACATTTCCTCTAATATGACCGAGACATCAAACATTGCTTAAATTTAACGATGGCTTTTTTACTGGGTAGAATATGGACCGATGAAAGAAATCATAGGAAATAGAGATGCCCAAAATTACAAATGGACTTACTCTGTAATTTGGTGAATTATGCATAAATTTTATAATTTGGTGAATAAGTTTGTTGTTTAATTTGATATCTTCTTTTTATTAAAAGTGTAAAATGGAAGAATACAAAATTTAAAATGTTTAAAAAATATCGATGTTACAAGTAATTTATCGACAACCTTTAACGCAACCCGTCTCAAAACCGCAGCCCAAATCTAAATACAAAGCCCAACTGAAAAATCCCTTCCGAAATGACACAACATTTTTTCAGTATTAAACCATATATGCCTTGGAGGGCAAGGCTAAAACAGAAACAGAAAAAAAGCGAAAAAAAATCCAAGAAAAAGACAGCTTGCATTTATTTGTTGAGAGAGAAAGCTTGCAGAAAGTACAACAATGGTGAAGTACGAACTCATGATCGCTGCTGATTTAGAAAACGTCTCAACTCTTCAACTTATGGGCGGCGTTCAGGACCCTAACTTCCGCTACTTCTTCAAGGTCTCTTTCTTCCTACATTCTTACTTTCTTTTCTTGTTTTCGGAATTCTCTGAGTTTTTTTTTTTTTTTTTTTTGTTGCGTTTGTTATCCGACGATGAATATCTTCCGCTACTTTTGTTTCGTAATTTTCTATTTCTCTTCATTATCGTACATTCTTTTGTTTCGTTCGTCGATTTTTCCGAAATTCTCTTCTCATCATCGTACATTGTGAGAGTTGTGTTGTTGTCGTCGTCGTCGTTGCTGTTTCTGAGTGATAGTGATTTTATGTGTGTTTGTGTACAGCTTGGATGTGAGAGATGCGGACTAGTGACGGAGAAGGAAAGCTGGGTGTGCTTGAACAAGCAAGTTCTCCTTCCTAAAATCAACCGCTATGTTCATCTTCATCAGAAGGTTTATTTCTCTTTCTATAAATTGTTGTCTTCATCTCCTCGTTACATTCCGTATTTATCGCGAATTGTTAAATTATTTTGTGTTAATTATATCGTTTTCTTAGGGTTTTCATATTGTTTGCCTCTATGTTGGTTGTTACTATTCTGTTATTCAGGTTTATGCTTAAAAATTAAAATCATTGCGAATATTTATACTCTGCAGAAGCTTAGCGCTTATTGTGTTAAATGTTGATCTGCCGTGCAGTCAGGTTGTTTTTGTGTGGTAGATCTAGAGCTTAGGTGATTTTTGCGATGATTTGTTGCAGTCGCTTGTAAGTTATAATGTTTACATGTACCAGAAAGGCAGAAATTATGTTCTCGTCTTTTGAAATGTTAAAACTTATGTGGTGCTATAATATACTCTGTAATATTTATGTTTCAAATGTTTACTTGTGAACAGCATTTGTAATTAGTCGGTTTTTGAGTTTGTTGTGGTTATTGTTTCAGATGAAATTTATGCTCTAGCGTTTGTGTTTAGACGTCAGTGGTTAATGTTAGACCTAGTTTTCATGTCATTGTGCAGAGTATTACTCCGTATTTGAATGTTTTTTGCTGAGTCGTGGCGAACCAACGGTCTTTCTATTTTATTCCTGTAAAAATTCCTTGATATTGTGAATGCTCTGTTTATTCCCTGCGTTGATGTTCATGACTGAAAATTTTGTGTAAACCTGATTGGATGGTCCAAAATATTACCGTGTTTTCTTTTGGTGTTTTCTTTGTCCGCTGTAATCCTTGTGAGTTGTGCTGAGTTTATTGTAGTTCTATTAATCCCTGAATCTCCTAGTTGCTGTAATTGAGCTGTGTTTTATTTGCCAATGTCGCATCATATAGCGATATAGGAACATGTTCTGGTTATGTTCTGCCTACTAAAAGGTTATAAAACTGGTTGAAAAGGTCCTTCAATCTTAAGCTTTTAGGCGTAAAGTTATTTTTAAGTTATGAAATCTAGCACAAGATTGGATGAACTAACAGTGTTTATTTAACTCTTTACTTTGGATTTTGTACAACTTTAAGCTTTCATTGTTAGAATATTACTATATGTTTCAACATTCACAATTTTTGTAAGAGGCATCATAGTTCTAGACTGTGTGCTATTAATCATTTACTGTCATCTCTTCGCTTCAGGAAGTATGTTCTTTGCGGAGTAATATGTTTTCTTACGACTAATTTAGTAGAACGCTTGTCTAATCTTGGTGATATATGACCTGATTTTGGGCTGAATTGCGTGAAGTCTTTTGACCTCTGTGTCTACTGTAAGGGTGGTAAGATCTATTCAACTAACCCTTCTGATAATTATCTCTTCCAACTCCCTGGCTCCTACATCATTTTTAGCACTGAATTTGGAAGTCAACTTAATATAATTTGTGCCGTGTCTTAGATTCATGAGATGAGTACATACTTTTATCTCACCCGTCCCATCAAGCAATCTATTTTATTTGAATTGGAGTATAATATAATGGATACCCCCAAGCCACCCTCCTACGTTAAGTGGCTGGTAATCTTCGTTCATTTAACGAACATCTGTCTTGTTCGATTGTAAAGATAATCATCAGATGGCAAAATTTTCATCCTCTCATCGGTTTTTGAGTAAATGATGCTATCGGCCATATGCTTTTCAATGTAAAACTCTAGTAACCAGAAGGGCATTGAACTCCCTGTTGAGTGGAACATATTAGATGCAATTTTCTATGAAATAGTGCTTTCTTAGTGGGGTTATGATTGTTGGTACACAAGTTTCTACATAGTGTAGACTACATCATGACCTACATTTTTCTCTTGTTTTGGGTTTCAGTGCAGGGGCTGTGACCGGGAGGGTATAATAAAAATGGTACCAATACCACTACAGAAAGATCCTGAGTGGCGACGCTGCGATGAAGCAAGTCCCTATACTGAAGCTCACTACCGAAGAGGGTGGCCTGTTCCCTTGATGAAGTTTGAATGCGAAGGCCTGGAGCCAATTGATTTCGTTCTTAAGGACGGCCCTCATTGGAGAGTAGAATCAGTAAGTCATCTCTTTACTCTTTTTGTGTCCTTTTTTGTTGTGTCATTGTTTGTGCGTAATTTGCATCTAGTGAGTCTTGTAGGAGTATATGTCTCTCTTATACATTTAAAACCATAACCATAGGGTTAAGGGATTGTTCTCATATGTATGACTACAGAATTCTTTGGTCTATAGGCAGGATTGTTGGTTCTATGCAATAAATTATTGGTTGCTTTGAAATTGAAGTAATTGTTGATTTAAAACTGTGCAGAAATCTGGGACCGTCTATAAGAATGTTGACTTGGGTGGCGGAGAGTGGGCAGAGTGGGATGAGAAGATGAATGCGGCTGTGGCAATTACGAACTTTAAATGGAGGCAGCAAGTGGTGAAGGGATGGACGTGGTACAGAACACGCTACTGGAAGTGATCGACAACAACACAAGTAATCTCAAGTGAAGTAACATCGTCCCACTAGAAGTGTCATCCTGTGTATGTAGGAAGTTTAAAGTTGGTCAGTCTAATCAATGTGTGTTTAACAACAATGGTGTCCTGTGAGAATGAATACCTGTGTTATTTGCTGTCGACTTTTATCAGCTATGAATGTGGGTGGTGCTTTAAGACTACTCTTTTGCTGCTGCTGTGGTTACTCGATATTGTTTTGAATGTTTTATGCTATAGGATTTGCTGTGTAGTTAGAACATTAGAGACTTTAGAGTAGATCCCGGCCAAGAGTCAGGACATGGCTCGCCCTTGCCTTGCAATTCTGGGTAGGCCTTGAGGATCTGTAAGGTGAGCATATTAATGCCTCCGTGATTAGAACCGTGACATAACTGTGATTACCTCCCCTATCTTTGTTGCTGTTTACTGTCAACAGCTCTAATACCTCCAGTCTTGTTTTTAGAGTTAACGCAAATTATATGATGCTCTTGGGATTGAAACTAAACCACAATTAAACTGGCAAAGTTCGAAGTTACCTAAAATTGTATGACCTAAAATCCGAATAGGCTCAATTTGAGCTTGAGTGACCTCATTTGAGGTGCCTTCACCCAAACTACCTGACCCGTAATAGACCTAATCAGAAATGACCCAAAGTGACTCAAAATGACCCGAAATTATTAATATTCTCTGTTTAACATTGTATAATTCAAAGTAAAGGGCTCCATGATTTCAAAGTTCCATAGTAAATAAATTTATTTGTAAAATACTCTTCATTAGTCAAATTAGTAGTACTTCGTACTAACTAAAATGTTTTAACCATTGACCCAGCTAAAATGTCTCATACTTGAAAATGGCCACATCTGAAATAATCTTACTAGAAAGTGACCTGAACTGAGAACGACCCGAAAACTTGACATTCAAAATTGACACGAAACTCGAATAACCCAAGTCGTCCTACCCGA
Organism: Silene noctiflora; assembly: GCA_009801015.1. Lineage (NCBI taxonomy): Eukaryota > Viridiplantae > Streptophyta > Magnoliopsida > Caryophyllales > Caryophyllaceae > Silene > Silene noctiflora. Next base: position 155,950 of record VHZZ01000480.1, on the reverse strand, counting down.
AAGACCGAGATGTGTAGCCGACAAAATGTGCCAGAACTCAATCTGATTGACTCGTTTGTCAGATCTAGCCACAACTATACAACCGAGTACAATGTAAACTTTTCACTGGCTCATAGCTAAAGGTGGCATTCAGGTGACCCGAGTCGATTATGTGGCGGGTCAAAGAAGGCAGGGTCATATCGAGTTCGTGTTGTGTCGAGTCAATAACAAGTGCAAGGCGGTTACGATTTATGTCGGGTCAAATTTAGTTTGAGTCACTAACGGCCAGGTTATAAAACGAAGTACATTTTAACTTAATTTAGTTGATAATTTCATGTTTAAAAGTTAAGATGAATATCAATTTGGTTTTGTTTGGACCCTTACTAAGCTAATTTTGTTATCGTGTCAAAATCCGGTTGAGTTAATATCGGATTATGGATCGATTCGACTCAGTTCAAGTCGAGTTCAGATTTGGACAAATAAGGTAATTTTCGGTTTTCATTTGACCTCCAGTTGGGTCGGTTTTGACCCAACGTCCAGGTTCTATCAAGCCAAATTTCAAGTGAGTCCTATTAATTTCCTCAAGTCGGATCAACTTTTATCAGCTCTACTCACGACTACTCTTATTTTCAATTACACCTAGTCTTGTTTAAGACAGTACTATCCGTCTTAAGCTTTAAGACGGGTCAAATATCACCCCACATTGGCATATAAGACAACTTTTTTACTTTTTTTCCAATGCATTCTGTTTTTGTTTTATTCATGTCACTGACCCGTCTTAAACTTAAGAGGATACTAGTGAATAGTATCCGTCTGAATTTTTGCTCCAATTAATTTACCCCAACTCAAAATTCCTCAATTCGAAATTGGAGTCGGTTTCGTTAATCAAACATTGTTTCAGAATCCAACTTTTTTTTAATATATAAGTGTTAGAGCTTGACCCAAAGTCATAATTTTGACACCTTGTCGTATTAAGTGTCATCTGAACATCATATATGCCCAAATCGATCAATCAAACCACAAATATCCGCTGAAAATCCCCCACTTCTCCATCACTTTTTATCACTATTCAAAAACACAGCTTTGTTTCTTTTGTAATTGGGTACTTTCATATCCATAGATCTTCTCACACAAGTTTTTCACTCATAAACTTTGTTTTTTCTTGATGGGCAGTTAAAATAATCACTGCCCATCTCAATTTCTGATCTCAAAACTGTTAAATTACTAAATTTTCCCCAAATTATTGTAGGGTTTGATCTTATTTATTTTAAGATCAGTTATAATTTTTTCATTTTGTGTAGTTTTAGCAGTTATAATCAAGATGCAAACAAGGGTGGTTAATTCATTAGAAGAAGGAAAAGATCCCACCTTTGTAAGTAGAACAAGGGGTTTACCATTAAGATTGCTTTTAATTTTGTTAATGTTCTTAGTTTTATGTGCTATAATTTCATTTATTAGTCTAAATACATTCAAACATTTTGGGTTTGATCATGTAGTTAGTGATATTAAGCCTAGTTATGATCCATGTATTGTTGAAGGAACTGGTTTAGATAATTGGATTCGACCGTTTTCGTCGAATTTGATGCATACAATGAGTGATGAAGAGTTGTTTTGGAGAGCTTCATTTGTGCCTAGGATTAAGAAATACCCATTTAATAGAACTACTAAGATTGCATTTATGTTCTTAACTAAGGGCCCATTGCCCTTGGCTCCCCTTTGGGAGAGGTTCTTTAAGGGCCATGAAGGCCGGTTTTCGATCTATATTCACTCCATGCCAAGTTACACTCAGGAGTTTCCTTCCAATTCTGTTTTCTACAGAAGGCATATACCTAGCAAAGTAAGCTTCTCAATGCCAATTTATACTCATTGTTACTTTTTGTGTGTATTCCAATCTTATTTGCTTTAATTTGCTCTTATATCGCCATATCGGTACTACATTTGTTGTTTGGTTGTGAAAAGGAAAACTTGTGGTTACAATGTGTATGCCTTTGTAGGTTGTTATATCTAATCCATTTAAATTGAATTGTGATTGATTCTTGAAGATGCATATGCATAGAAGTTTAGTAATAAGGTCGAGTAGTTTATCCTTAGCTATGTATGGGTTCTTGGAGGACTTTGAACTTGCCAGTTACGAGAAAAAGGGTATGGGAAGTGGGAGTATGTGAACATGTTTTAGGTTATACAGATTTTTAATCATCGCGGTTAGTGTAATACCCTCTCACCTGTGTTTGCATATGATTTGACCATCAGGCTAATTAGACTGTCTGACGAGGAGCTTTATACATAATGACATTATGAATCTATAACCTTAGTGATGAGTAGCTCAGAGGGTATTGGGTTTTTGAGGAAGTAACGTACAAGTATCACCAACATATAATCAAACATTGATGATTGTATAACTATTACTGAACATATAATCAAATTAGAGACCACCACTTTCTCCCTTTTCCCCTCCCTCCCTGGCCATTTTTTGACCGGCCACCTTACATACAGACCATCCCCACAACCTCACACCACACTACGACCTCCGATACCCCGATTGACCTCTGAATATCACCAAGCCTCTTTGCCCTTCCACCAGTGTCAACATCCCATCACCACCGTCGACTATCATTTATCAAGCAAACCTCAACGGCGCCTTTCTCATCATCTTCATTATTGGTAACTTCCAGACCAGATCTTAGCCTCCATCATCTGACCTCTGGACCACCTGTAATCAGACGCCCTTGATCAGTTGACCACCGAATCACCTCATATCTGCCATTTCCTCGTGCCTCGGCATGAGCAGTTGGTCAGGGGTTGTGTTATGAGGGTAGTGGGTTGTGGTGGTTATGTAGGCTAGTGGTGGTTGGCTGGGTTGTAGTGGTTGGCTAGCTCGTGGTGACTGCATTGCGGTGTGAGTCTCTGGTGGTTGGCTGTGTTGTGGTGGTTGGGTTGGTTATGGTGGTTGGCTGGGTTGTAGTGGTGACTAGGCGGGTTGTGTGGAAGGTTGGTGTGAAAGCTACGGTAAGAGATAATCGAGGGAGGGGCTGATATGGGAGAATAATGAAGCATAGAGTTGTCAATTTAACACTTTTCTTAAAATGTGTGTAGGATGAAGTGAGGAGAAAAAAGATACTATGGAGAGATTTACTGTTTTTTATAAATCAATGAATTCATGTCTTCATATGATGTCCTGGCCTTAAAAAATGGTCATAAATTAAACATATACTCTCTCCATGCCACTTTTATTGTCCTTTTTCCCCAAATTTCATTCCAAATTAGTTTCCTATTTCTAAATTTAGTATTGTAAATGAGTGAACTACCAATATTGCCCCTAATATTTTAACTACCTCTCCCCTTGTCAAAATGATATTGTCCCCCATTCTACGTGATTAAAGGTATAGTGTTGTAAATTTACCCATATTTCTTAAATCCTCCCATAATGGAAATGGAAAGTAGGACGATGAAGGTGGAATGGAGGGAGTATTAGTTAACTGTCTGAGATGCTTCAAAATTTTCAACTGAATCTCGTCATATGCAGAAGTATCATGTCCTATAGCTTAATAAAGGTTTTGGAGTTTACCGCAACCACATTTTTATTCATTTTGAGGCGATATTGACTGCATTTAGCGATATTATACTGCAATAACGGATAGCGCAACCTAGGCAAAACCGAGATTTAATACTATGATAGGAGCTGTACTTAGAGCCCTAGCAGAGTAGCAGGTACATCACTGATTTGTATGTTTTCTGGTTGAGTGGATAAGCAAGGAAAACATCTTTCTAGATAGAAAAAGTTGTGGGAAGTACTTAAAGTACAATATAATTGATCTGAGATTTACACTTTCTTGAAGTGTGCACAGGACTAAGTAGTGTTCTTTTGTGATTAACAACGTGTTAGGTTAATGATAAGCAAGATATGTAGTCATTGTGATCAGTAAGGATTAATAGTATAGGGAAAGGGTTGGTTGCTAATATTGTTTTCACGAAATGTGGGTCTAGTATTATACTGACAATATAAGTTGATTTATGTACTATACACCTTAACACTTTTGCGAATAATTACTTCGTGCTTGGGATAGGCAAGATTGGATTTATAAAATATTAAATGTATCTAACATTTGTACTAGACTTGCAACTTGCAAGGTAAAGGAGCAAGTGCAGGGGTGAAATTTAAGAGGGCAAATTTTGATGGATAAATTTTGAAAGTCTTGTGCTTGTGCTAGATAAATAAGGGATACTTGGTGAAGACAAAGTTTCAGCATTTTTATGTTCTCAAAATGATATAGAGAGTATAACTTTGCTTTTGGATAAGATTGTAGACTTGCAGATCTGATGTACAAGTGATTGAATTGTTGGATGATTTTGTGGAGTTTAATGTCAGATGATGACAGCCATCACAGGTCATGGTAGATATTTTCTACTTGGGCGATTTTGGTTAAGAGCTTGGGCTTTTTTGGTTATAGCTGCGCTTTTTTGGTTAAGACCACAATGTGGCAAGAGTATAACTGTATAACTCAAATTGCAATTGCAATAGAATTTAAATTTGAGTTGTTATGCTTGGCAAATGTCATCGTCCTAATTTATCTGCCTCTCTTTGTTCATCTTTTTCACTTGTTACGTTGTCGCCTAAAAAGGTCATTAAAATTTGGGAGGTTGTGGCACTAGGTAATGTTATGTACTTATGTTTTTGTTGTTGTCGCATGTAGATTCTTATTATACTGCCTTCTGTATTTGTCTGGTAATTCTGACTAGTGCATTGAATTGTTGGGTTTTTGAGGCATGATACTAGTGTTCTACCATTATAATTTCTGGCAAGGATTAGATGAGGAATACATAAGTGTATGTGTTGTTCTTGTATGTGAGAAACAGGTTTATGATCTTAGATGCGATGATTTGTTCAGATTCCGATTGTTTGTGAACTCTTATCCTGTGGAATGTGGATACTGGAGTGAACTATCTGTCATGGTTTTTAAGTTGGGAGTTATAGCCCATTCATGATCAATTCAAGTTCTAGGCATTTTTAGAGATTTCTTTGCGAATATATTAGAGCTTTGCAAATTTGAACTAGCTCACCAATTTGCCTCTTTCATATGCAGTTGGCAGAATGGGGAAAAATGAGTATGTGCGATGCCGAGAAAAGACTTCTCGCTAATGCTTTGCTCGATATCTCAAACGAGTGGTTTGTGCTTCTTTCAGAATCTTGCGTTCCGCTCTACAACTTCAGCGTCATATACAATTACATATCGAGATCGAAATATAGTTTTATGGGTGCTTTTGATGATCCCGGGCCATTTGGAAGAGGGCGCTACAATGAGAACATGGCTCCCGAGGTGAACCTAACCCAGTGGCGTAAAGGATCTCAATGGTTTGAAGTTAACAGGAGATTAGCCATCAACATTGTTGAAGACAACATTTTTTACCACAAGTTTGAAGCATTCTGCAAGCCACATTGTTATGTCGATGAGCACTATTTCCCGACCATGCTTACCATTCGAGCAGGTGACTCCATAGCAAATAGAAGCATTACTTTTGTAGACTGGTCGAGAGGAGGAGCTCACCCTGCGACTTTCGGTAGAGGTGACATCACCGAGGACTTCTTCAAAAAGATTGTAGGAAAAAAAACCTGCAAGTACAATGACCAAAATTCCTCTATGTGTTATCTCTTTGCAAGGAAATTTGCTCCAAGTACATTGCAGCCATTGTTACAATTATCACCTGCCGTTTTGGGTTTCTGACAAGTCGGTTTCAGGTTAGGTCAAGGGAGGATGAGTCAGATTGGGTTTTAAACAGTTTGGGGCGTGTTCCTCGAGTTGAATCAGCTTTCATCAGCTCTAGTCATTGCTTTGCTTCTTAATGACTAAAAATTCTAACTTTTGGGGGGCTGCAGCCATCGACCCAGAGCATGTCTTGTGTATAAACTTCTTAAAACCGTAGTTCATATAATTATTTTGGCAGTACTTTTGTAGAGGTTGGAATTTTGGTGAATGTAGTTGATGTTTAGGTTATTGGCAATATCTTATAGTTACTGTATAGATATTCCATACGATTACACTACAGTTAATTTCTTTTACTGTATTCATTTCGTGTTCTCTTTTCTTCCTGGGAGTCTTAATTTAACACATTTAATAAGCATTAGTACATACAGGGATGCATTTTTAGCTTCTCACTGCTGAATTCTAGTCGTTAACTTAGGCGTTTACTGATTCTCCCGTGATAGCTTGTAAATTATATATAGTACCCAGTATTCCGGTCGTGAACTCAAGGTTTGGAGTGGTTAGACAACTGTGACACTCTTCGAGTACTTGGGCTCTCGCCTCTCGTGTAGGAGAATGGATAATCGGATGTGTATGCCATTTCATTTGAACACGCGATTTTAAACAATGTGCTATCAGAATCGCGATTTGATCCAACGATTTTACGATTTTACGATCAGAAAATGCTTGACCGATCCTGGATCCTACGATTCTATCAGGGTTGTAAAATCTTACGATCCTATTAATTTGAAAATTTCTAGAGATGAGATCATA
>VHZZ01000480.1:126583-149422 GCA_009801015.1 Silene noctiflora | reverse complement strand
TAGGTTGTAGAAACATGTTCATATAATGATACTAAAACCATTAATTACCAATAKTTTATGAATAAATATTAATAAATAAGTGTTTTGATCCTCAATTATATGTTTTTACAAAATAAAAAATTATATTTAGTGAGTTTGTAGAATCTTGCGATTCTACGATCCGATTCTACCGATTCGATCCTACCCTCCCCATCGATCCAAAGTAGAATCCCGATCCTAACAACATTGCTACTACTGATAATTGATAGCAGTTTTGTAAAGCAGATGAGTCCAATATTTCATCGAACTTCAGGAGTATTGGCAAAAGTTGAAGTCTAGGGTTGTAAATGAGCTGAGTCTGCCCGACAAGCCTTCGGGATCGGCTCGGTCAAAGTTCGGCTCGAGCTCGGGCTCGAACCAAGCTGAGCCCAAACCGAGCCGAGCTCGAGCACACTAAAGCTCGGCTCCGAAGCTCGTTTGAGCTCGTTATTTTTAAAATTATTTAATATTTATCGATATATTTACTTAAATTGTATCAATTTTACGAAAAATAAATTAAAATATTAGTTTATAAATTAAAATAACATAACAATTGTTATTATAAGCTAACAAAAAGATAATATTCTCGTTTGAATTTGGATTTTTAAATCAAAAATTACGTTATAATTAACATAATGCTAAAAAAAATGGTACGCAAACAAACCTCAAGCTCGAGCTCGGGCTCGTAAAATATTATATGAGCGAATCCCAAGCCTTTATCTCAAGAGCTCGGGTTCGGAGTCGAACTCGATTTTTAGTTTTTTACGATATGAGCCGAGCTCGATCATAGGCAAGCTCGAGGTCGGTTACACCCCTTGGCAAAACTAAAAAAACTACTTTGCTGCTAACCAAGCAATCTCATTCTACACAAGAAACACGCAAGGCTGCAAAGATTCACGTCGGCAACGAACATGAGGTTAGCTCGTACCCATTCTAAACGATATATCGAGATTCTGAGCTTTTTTCTGTATCTGTGAGGTGTGAACACTTGACTTGACCTGTAAGGCTGTAGCCTGTAAGTACTTTCTCAATTGTCAGCAAGTTGTCGACGTGCGGGAGTACATTTGAACATTCATATTATTCTGTTTAAATTAACAAAAGAGAACACAATTATCAACAAAGTGGCTGTAGTTTAGTGGTAAGAATTCCACGTTGTGGCCGTGGAGACCTGGGCTCGAATCCCAGCAGCCACATTCTTCTTTTCTTATTTTTATTATGGATTAAAAAAAATGTGAGATTTTTACTCTCTACTCCCCCAGCCCCCCCAAGTCCATGTAATTGTCAAGCTATTAAAGATTTGTGAGGGCAATTTTAAGTAATGGCCAATTTTTCAAAATAATCATAAATCAACTCCAATGTATGTTTTAAATATCTCATATCAAAAATATTGATAAACTACCCTAAACTTCCCACTCCCATTTTTCTTCTTTTAAATCTTGTTACAAAATACCAACAATAGTTTTTGTGATACATTAATACGGAATTACGGAGTATAATAATGATAAGAATAAGAGTAATAATAATAATGTTGAAATAAACTAATTTAATCTGAACTTAACCGAATTAAACTTAATTTAATGAAACTAAACTGAACTAAATTTATAAGAACTAAAATTAAGGCCAAAAGAACTGGGCATTAATTATCATGTTTCGCAATCCTTTAGTTTTCAGATTATGTTCAACTTAAGTTATGATTATTGATAAGACTCTACTCAGTTACTAAGAATTTGTCACATACTCACATCTATTTTTCACTAATTTTTATTATTTTTTAAATGTTTACACTCTTTTCGGACTTCATATTATCCCCCAAAATCACCCCCACACACTATTTTTTACCTCACTTTTGATACTTCCTCCATTCCATTGAATTCTATACATTTACTTTATGCAGGTCTATCAATATCCGTTTTCTTTTATTCATATCTTTAGTTATATATTGATAAAATTTATAAAAATTTGATATTCACAATGTACTCGACAAGACAATTTAAACAAGATCTCACATGACTATCTTTTATGCTATATATCAGAAATTGTATCGAAAATTCATTCCACTTATGAATAGTGCCAAAAAAGTAAATGTATAGAAACCAATGGAATAGAGGAAGTACGAGTTTTTCTTTTGAAAAAAATAATAATTCTATGCATGTGAATCATTTATTGGATGAATTCTTAAAAAGTTGTGGCAAGATTCGTGTTGACTCTTAAGATAAGTCTTGAATTTTAAAAACTCAACATTTAATAAATGAGTTATATACGACTATACGTTAATTTAATAAATGTTAGTTATTATATTTTTTTCACATGTGTAAAATTTATATTAACAAAATAAACAGCTATATATGCAATATGTATAGAGACATTTTGAATATACTTGTAATTATAGATCATATTTTCGAATCTCCCTAATCCCTCCCGCATATGTACTGTGGAGTATAACAAAATGAATAACAATTTACCAATGTGTGCCGTAAAGACAAATGTTAATAAACTAATTAAAATAAAATTCTAGATCAATATATCTCAACAATTCTTTTTTTTTAATTAGCTTATTAACAACATAATTATAGGTAAAGGTTTTAAAAAATAGAGTAAATTATTAATAATTCCCTTTTAAAATACACCTTTTAAAACTTACTCCCTTTAAAAAAAAGTTTAAAAATTACACCCAAAATATTGTACAAATTTAAAAATTGCTCCCTAACCCATATTTTTGCATTACTATGATAAAAATGCCCCTCATTTTTTTATTTATTTCTCTTACGATTATTGAACTTCATTACAACTCTACCAACCCTTTTACTACTCAAAGACTCCACAGTCAACCGCCACAATCCTTCACCCAAAATTCACCATCATATTCGTCATATGAGAATAGAAACTTAAGAGCATTTTTGTCATAAAAATGTAAAAACAGGGGTATGAGAGCAATTTTTAATTTTTTGCATTACTCTAGGTGTAATTTTCAGGGGCGTCTACAACCCCGGGCGACCACAGGCGGTGGAATCGAGCCTCCAGATGTGGCCACCGAATTTATAAGCTTTATTAATAAAATTCAATACAAATCTCGATGTGTAGTACACTTATACATTCATATTTAGGGCCTCCTTTTTTTTAATGGTGCACCGGACCTCCATTTACTTTAAGACGCTCCTGGTAATTTTTAAACTTTTTTTTAAAATGGAGTAAGTTTTAAAAAGCATACTTTAAAAGGGACATATTGATAATTTACTATAAAAAAAATATGCTGATAATTTTGAAGAAGTAGCCGATTTGTAATTTTATTTGCGAGATTGTCGGGGAGAAGTAGCAATCAAGAAGTCAACGGAGAGTGGCCGTGGAATAAGAGTTATAAGTTTGTATACAAATTATCGTTTAAGACGGTAACTATTCGTCTTAAACGTAAGACGGATAGTGGTCTATTACACAAATGCAAGTGGGTGGGAAATGGATATACCCACTTAACTCTCCCACTTGTATTTGTGTGATATGCCACTATCCGTCTTAAACTTAAGACGAATAGTTGGCGTCTTAAGCAAGACTTTCTGAAGTTTGTAACGTATACCAAATGACAAGTTAAAAACATGGAATTCAATATTCAAACGTACTTTGCTAATCTCGTATTGCCGGTTTGGTTGTTATTGTCATACAATCTTGTCATGCCGTGTTGATTAAATTAAATTAAATTAAATTCATAATTAATCACGCCACTTAATTAGTTCCAATTAACCATGCCACCATTCTTATTTTCGAGGGAAAAAAATGATTTTCTTAATTAACTCAAGGTTGACATTATATCAGTAGCAACAATATCTAATAGGAGTATTATTAACCATGCCACCATTCTTGTCACGCAATATGAACTAATATGCCGATTTACATGCGCTCCTAATATATCAAATTATTATTATTATTGTTGTTATTATTATTATTTAGATGACACGAGAGTATATATCTCTTTACAGTTAGTTTTTGGTTTATTTAGGGGTGGACTGGTGGCTCTCACTAATGTAGTAAGAAACCGTTTCTCAAAAGACTTACGTGTTTTTATAGATAGACTCCTCTCAAGTTTTGAATTTGATTTCGATCTTCATTTACAAGAGTGAGAAATCGACCCTTAACCTTTACTAAGAGATAAAAATCATTATTACTCGCACCAATTAACTTTGTTAGTATGTACAATAACTATTATATACAGACTGTAAATCATATCTCTAACACAAATTCTCATTTGTAACGTGAGACAAACTTGCAAGTGAGAGAGACAAGTGGAAGTATCCATTTATCTCACGTCACAAGCTTGTGACGTGTTTACACCCCTCACAAGTAAGACGGACTGCAATTCTAATGTTTCACTCCATTGACATTTGTCGACCATATGGTATATCATGTATTCTAATATTTACTTGTTTTGATAATCGAATGTGACGATAAATTTATTTATTTTTACCATCATAAAACTATCTGTCATCCAACCAACATTATTAGTATAATATTAAGATCGACTTTACCTGCCACGCATGACGCATGTAAGGTTTTACATAATGCAACCCACATTCATTCCTCTAGTCATGAAAGCCACTAAAAAATCGTACAACAAATCCCATTACATTTTTTTTTTTTTTTTTTGGTTAAAAGAAACATAAATAAATCCCATTACTTTAACAACTAAATTGACAACATTACATATTTACAGGTAAGACTGATGCAACCAAAACTTCCTTAAATACTTGTTTGCACTTTCTTTAAATTTGTTTTGAGTAAGGTGGTACTATAATGCTTATACATAAGCTAATTTTAATTATGCAAAAGTTCTTTGTCATAAAGTATAAACATTGTCCAAGTACATTGTACCAAAATCATGTTACAAATTATTATTTATAACTGTTATTTATGTTCTAAATTTAAAACGGGTTAAATAGGATTAGATAAATGTATAATGCCTAGGAATATCAAAACTCATTCTAATATGTAGGACTAGCTTGAAACAGAGGTAATTATTGCTGAAGTAACATAACAAAAAGCTTTGAAATTTCTGACTGTCAGCGAGGGGTAAGCCCCTCTGCTAGCCCCCTAGATCCACCAATGACCATGATTGTCCTTCATTTTTTAGTTAATTTAGGCTTCATTAGCCAAGTAATAATTACCTTTATCCCAAGCCCTTTGTTTCTATTACTCTAGAAATAATTATCTTTATCCCAAGCGAGTCATTAAGATGAATATATTTATTGATATCAACTAAATGTATTGTTCATAGTAATTTTTCATCTGAAATACTTCAATTGTCTACTTATTTTGTCTAATAGATATGTTGAATTATATTGCCTAAATCTTAATTAGGCAATTACATTCTGAATATCAACCAGGATTTGATTAAGAAAATCTAGAGATTTAATGATTATTATGAGGGAGTATTTCACAATAATATTTTGTATAAACGTCTTTAAGAATCATAATTACTAACTTAAAAAGGAAAAGAGATTTACATTTGTTATAATATCATTCGTGAAATAATATTTTCTATAACAAGTAAATGGAGATAAGCATAGTAAAAATTGTTTTAGGTCCTCAATCTTCAATAAGATATATTCCCTCCGTTCCAGTCATTTGTTGTCCTTTTTCATATTGAGATGTTTCAGTTAATTGTCGTCTTTTCTATTTTAAGAATGAACTTGATGAGCAATTTGATCATTCACATTCAATTTGTTCCACTTGTCATTTAGTAATTGACTAATTCCTCTTTCCTTAATTTTTTGACCCGGACAGAGGGAGGGAGTATTTCTATTTTCTACCATTATTCCCTGAAATTTGATTTAGAAAAGAAGAAAGTTAATTTGAATATAATAGCCAACAAATCAACGGTAAAAAGAATTTAAAATTTGATTTCAAAAAGAAAAAGAAGGAGAAATGAGAAAAGAGTTGGCAAGACAACAATCAAACCATTGTCTAGGTCCCACACACATAGCTGGCGCAAACAAACTGGGCAGCCACAGCGAAGAATCCGGGCAGCTACCCGCCTCAACAACCCTCTGCCCGAACACTCTCCTCCCTATAAATACAACTCTCTCTCCTCCACCACTACCACTTATTCTCTCTACTGATAAAAACACCAAAACAAACAACTTTCTCCCTCTATAACAAATCCCTAAAGCTTTCTCTCTCTACTCAAAAATGGCGAACACAATGCAACTCACTTTCTTCGCCGTCGTCGCTGTGTTCGCTCTCCTTAGCACCGCCGCCATGGCCGCCGATGCACCTGCTCCCAGCCCTACTTCCGCTGCTGGATCTGTCGTTCCTTCAGTCGCTGGCGGTGTTGCTGTCGCTGTTGCCGCTTTCTTCTTCGGATCTGTTCTCTAGATCTGATGGTTTCGTCGCCGGAAATAAGATTTGATTATTATTAGTAGTATATTATTAGTATATATAATATACATTAATTTGAGGTTATATTTTGTGATGTGGTTGCTGGATTTTATTATGTTAGGGTTTAGTGGAATTTCAGTGTCGTTTTGTTTGGATTTTGTTTAGGGAGAGTGATTGTTGGTAGTTGTCATTTTGTTGTGGGATTTTGTTTCATGGATTATTATTATTATTATTATTGAGTATCATCATTTTCACACTGTTGTTTTGCTTTGGTTTTGGTTTAGTGATTTATGCATTAATTTCGTTTAGTGACGGATTTAGGATTTGTAGTTAGGGGACGGAAATTAATACTCCGCCATTGATTCGTTCTACCGTAGTCGTTGCAATATGTGACTGAGAAAATGAAGTAAAATTGGAATTGGTGATAACTCTAGCAACAATTATAGACAAATAATAGTTGACACTTCATATAATGTCTCTAATTGAGCTTTATTTCCGCTTGTTTCATTGAAGACGGACATTATTCGTCACAAGTTGAGATGGATAGCGTCCCCTCACAATATCACGAGTGGAAGGGCAAGTGGGGTGCTCCAATTAATTCCTACTTGATTTGCCATTTGCATATTGTAAAAGGACACTAACCGTCTTCATTGTGAATTTGTGATTTTATTTAGACTTGTTTTATAGGGAGAAGAATGAATATGAGACTTGTTAATTGGTTTGTTACGATTTCATATTTAAACCGGCTTAAATGAATGGTGAGCTGATACAACGATTAAATTGTGTTGCTTGTGATGGACACTATCCGTCACAAGCTGAAGACGACAGTGTCCCTCTCACAATAAAACAAGTGGGAGGGCAAGCGGGGGAGAAATGAAGTACCCTATGGATAGTGTCACTTGCATATTGTTAGAGGGGAACTAATCGTCTTTAGCTTATAACGAATAGTGCCGTATTGAATGAAAATTTGCATACAACGATAGCTTACTATTATTCATGTGAACATAAACCCTACAACTAATTAAATTCAATAATTTGTTACTCGGGAGTCCGGACATAATATTTCACCCTCTTCAATTCTCTATCTCAATCATTTGTTACTCGGGAGCATTATTTTCAACCTAAAGTACGAAATTGTGAATCTTGTAGTAGTTATTTTGTTTTCCAACTTCAGTCTATTCATCGGAACTAATTTCGCTTTTATATTTCAATTTGAAGTAATTGAATACCAAATCTCTTATGATTTGCTACAGTTATTCATAAAAATTCCTCAAAGGCTTATTTTTTTTTAATAAAGCCGGCAATAGTTAACCAATTTTAATGATGATGAAACAATAAACAAATTTGACAAATGTTTTTGAATTCCTTACATTGGACCTTCCATTGTACAGTAGCTATTACAATATAATATTAAAATGGTGGTGAAAATATCTTACATGTGATGACAGGTGTTGTGTTAGAATAAAGAATGTTATTTAGAAGGTAGCTGGCAAACCTTTGTTGGGTACATAAATTGGTGAAATTTGTGTAAAGAATTTTTTATGGGTTTTCTTAGGTTGGAAGTATCAGATGCTAGTTGTCAAATTACAACTAACTTTTTTCGTTGTAAACTAGACTTTTATATAAAGGTGGTTTTATTTATAAAGATGGACTGCCTACCTTTATTTCTTTATTCTCCACACCTTAATTATTATTGTATATGATGATGCTTACGCTATCATGTTTACATGTCACCACCATATTCAATCGCCATAGACGATTAGACGGTAAGGTAAAATTAGACATGACCTGAAAACACGACATAATCCCGATACAACCTAAATTGACTTTACGTGATTTAGGCGACTAATGAATTTAATATGAGTTTTATTGTAAGATTGTACTGTTTTGGAAAAACATCACGTATAAGTTTAGGTCTTTAAACCTCTAAGGGCTTGTTTGGATGGAGAGATTAAAATGCCTTGTTTGAATAATAAATAAAGGGAAAGGAAAATGAAGAGGGAGAAATTTAGAGGGATTCGTTTTCCCTTTTTTATGGCAAATCAAAATCTCTATGCAAAAAAATTGAAGAGAAATTGTATTCAAACATAACAACCCGTTCTACCTCCCTTTCTCTTCCCTCCTTCCCCCTTCCCTCCTTTTTTGGTATCCAAACAAGCTTTAAAAGTGTGTTTGGATGCGGGAATTTGGCAGGAAAGGAAGCGTGAGAAATCCATTAATTGGTTAGCTAAATAAAGGTGGATTGATTTGAAGGGGAAGGAAAATAGAACCTTCAAGCCAAATTTTTGTTAAGGATAATAATGTAGGAAACAAACCACAATTGATTCACTAAATTATTTAGTGTATATAATTCCCTCAATCACTCCTTAATCATAGGCATTATCTTTGTATTATTCACATCATAATTATTCATGTATCATCTTTGTATTTACAGTGTTTTTATTCTCCTTGGATTTGTATAAAGAGCAACACTATTGTATTCATTCATCAAGTCAATAATACACAAACTTTACAATTTTACAGTGTTCCCTATAAATGAATGATTTGGAGTGAAAATGACCTTATCCATTCTCCCTTCCCTCTCTTTTCTTTCCCTCCTTACTCCTCCCCTTCCTTTCCCTCATTTTTTGGTATTCAAACGCACCCTAAAAAACCTCAAATTTTCAGGTCAAGCATCAAAATGACTCAAGCCGCTGTTCCCATTTCCTCGATAAGCCATCATGCAAAAGGTACGCCGTTAGAGTGAGTGCACTTACGGTAGGGAACAAACATCGGTCCATATTTTATTTCTGCAGCTTTTGCGCTATGCCGCAGTCCCAAAATCTCATTTAATTGATCTTCTAGTGGTGCGGAGGAAGCTATAAAGTTGTCCCAAAAAAACCGATAGCAAGAATCTTACTGCTTACTCTAGTCGTCCTTACCCTTGATTCACTCTGCTCCAAGCTCCATATCATATGCTCATCGGTTACTCCAAACACGATCGAGTAGTTGTTTCAATTCTGATGGGTATCCGTATTATGTAGTATTGTTAAGGAAAACTCGTAAATTTCATGGGTTTAAACTAGTTTATATATATGATTTCCACACCCCTTATTTCTTCATCTTCAAATACACTTGCTCGATCTTCTCGGCTCTAATCAAAACTGCAGTAGTTTGATGATTGAGTTGTCTTCATCTTCACATATCTGAGACCGACCAAAGATAACCCTGGTCTATATTTGAAAGAGTTGCTTTTAAACAATTAGACATGGCACGAAAAGATACAAGCCAGTATCTGAAATCCAATTCAAAGAGTTTATAATCATGTAAGGACTAAGGAATAGGAATTACCCGGAGCATTCAAACGGTTTAGCCTTCTCAAGTTCCAGCTCGTGAAGCTCTTCTTCAGCTCGATGTTTCTAAGCCAAGCCTTTGCCGGCCCCATTCCAATTTCTTGTCCTCCTAAGCAAGAAAAGATAGTTGTATTACTCAAAACTCGACTTGAAGCAGGTGCGTCTAAGAGAATTGGCCACTCCTATCTTGTGACGAGATTTCATGTTTCAAGTGCTGTGTCGTGCCAGAAAGAGTACAAGACTGAATCTAATAGTTTGAATTTTGAAAGAAATGATCAACATTACGATGTACTCCGTACTCCGTATATCAGAATGGACAGCAAGACGACGACGAGCAGAAGGAGTAACAAACCCTTGAACCTATACACGGATCGGTCAGTTTTGTAAAGTCTACTTATGAATACTCATTTATCTATGAGCACGACACGAAAAATATGATTATTTGGTCCATATGGTTTACTTTTTATGCTCTGAACCGGACCAAACCAATATAACTATGATTCGGTCTCTGGTACAACATTTTACCCTTATTTTGATCTTCGGTCTACTAAGACTGTCGGACCGATGAACCCTTTACCTTTTACGTTATTTTCCAAAAAAAAAAAAAACAGGTATCTTTTCAGCTCGTTTGCCAATTATTTGAATATATAATCAATTATTTTATCAACTCCTAATTTTCAGCAATCTTATCATTTACCTTTCTTTTTTTTTTTTTTCTTTTTTTTTCCAGAAATTCTCTAGGGTGAGGTGTTAATTATATTGGGTTGAGCTTTACTCGATCAACTTTATCACCAAAAAATATGGGAGTCTCTTTCTAGCCAATAGACGAGGATTCGTCCCAAGTTCCGATAAAACTAGAGAAATTAGAATGAATATTGAATAGTATGGAGAATGTATTTGTAGTATAATTTTTCGTCACCGTCGTCATTTTTACCTCTTATCGTCATTTTTACCTCTTATCATCAATTTTATGAGTATAGATCTCGTTCATTATCTATTATTTTCATTTCCTTCCATTTCTCAAATTGAACAATTTAAATCATTATACACCTTTGCCTAATTAGGTGGCAAGACAAAAGATTTGAACTCAGCCTCTTTCAAAACTTGTACTCAACATAAAACATGGTTTATCCCACACGTGCTAATGCCCTTGATCGTCTTTGAACAAAATCTAGATTGTTAAAGAACTGGGAAGAATTCAATTTACAATGTTTCTTGCAAAATTACTAGCATTCATCATCTAATTGGGCAACATTTTTATTCAACGCAACCACATTTACATTAGCAGTTTCATTTGATAACAACACATCGTGTTGCATCACCGGGTTAGTCATTAGTCTTCCATAAAACAAATTTACACCAACAATATGTAAACAGATCTCAAATACTGTTAATGGTAGTTAGTAGTTACCAAAACAATTCGTTTTACAAATCTAGGGCATGGCCACCATACAAAATATCACTGTCAAGTACCCAAAACCCGTTTCTCTTACTAGGTTGGAGATCGCATCTGCTGATCTGCTCTAGACCTTAGTGAAATCAAGATGCAAGATAAAAGATGAAAAGAAAAGAGCATAAAAAACCACAAGCCAAATGAAAACTCGCCTTTCTGCGACGTTACTCAACTTGGCATACACAATTTACGATTTACAGTACTTTGTTTCTCATCATACAACAAAGCTACACATGTCTTGAAGAAATACCCCTACGAAGTATCACATAAACCTACTCTGAGTCCGAGTCCATGTAATTGCCCATTGCTTTCAGCCCTCTCGGTCTCTGCATTTAAGGAATCACTTCTGTTAAGTGCGATAATATAACTAGTTGGATAGTTGAATTCGAGTAATATGACAGATGGGTTAAGAATTGCAAAGAGCCACAAACAATGACTAACCTTCTTAGAGATCTTCTTCTCTCGAACCTCGTACCGCTCCAAGGTTAGATCGCACAGCCATCCTCCGGGGCTCACCAACTGCACATCAAGTTAAATCAGCTTCGTTAACCACAAGCATCCAGTGTCATCTCGTGTGAACATTCCTCACCCTTTTCACTCATTCAACTAAGATCTATACAGTTTAGCATTTAGTGAAGGGGAGGGTAAGAGGAAGGCCAACTGAATCTTATCCAGTTCTAAACATGACATCGGGGTACAACTAAAGAACGAGACATGTAGACAAATTTTTCTAGGTCAGCCACTTCATACACATCCTAAGCTCAGACCATGACAATATGTTCATGTTAAATAACACAGGTAAGACAGAGGCAGAGATAATGCAACGTAGATAAGCCTGGCATAGTTACATATATAGCGTTTTTGAGAGAAGCCAACCATCCTAAGAAGAGATTCTCGGTTTTATGAACTAATGAGCCAATACTTCAATACCCTTCATAACGAAATACATACCGACGGATTATAACATAAGAACCATCATTAACATTCCCATCTACCCCCAATTGCTTTCTTGGTAGTGTAACACGTGAAGTACTTACAAGTAAGATAGCCAGGAGTTCGCACTTCCAAACTTGACATCTCATAATCGGCATTGACATGAATTGATTATTGCTGATTAAAGCTTTTCGACACAAGTTAACAATTACTAATGAAATGTTTGGGAACAAAGAATTGAAATTGAATAATGGAGTCATGAAAATGAAATCAATTCCGTACTCCCAAACTTTACCTAATTGCCTAATTGGCATTGAATACCGTTTCCATTCGTGGTGGAGTAAATGGTCTTATATGCGGCTAATATTACCTAGTGACTATAATTAGCACCATCGTCAACAAAACTCTTCCCATGATAATGTCCTATAAGTACATAATTCATATCAAACGAACGCCTGAGACATTCTCTAGATAATTCTTTTAACTACTACGTTAAAGTCGTTATATAGTTGAACAAGTCCTCATATTCCACAAACACAAGCAACACAGCATTCTTGATAGCCCAAAATATATACACACATTAACTTTTGTTAATTGTCACGTTCCACAGTTAACGTTATATATGATCAAAGCGAAAAGAGAGAGAGAGAGCGCAAAATCATAGGGGCTTACATTGAGGGTACGTTGGATAAACTTGGCACGTTTTTTGGGTCTCTGAGGAAGTTTAGACCCTTTAATAGCCATAAAATCTTCCTCCTTTTCTTTATTTGTTAAAGCAATCATAAACTTTGGTGGCCAAACAACATCGCTCCCACCACCAGACGACGTCCCATTTTTCGTCTCCGACGACGTCGTCTTTCCCCCACCATTGATCATCATATTATCATGGTTATGATGGGCTCCACTTTTCTTCTCCCCTCTATCAGGAGATGCCAACCCTCTCACCCCACCATTACTATTATTGTTATTATTAATATTATTATTATTATTGTGATGCACCCCTTTCATTCCTGGACTGTCTGTATTCCTGCATGAAACATAACCCAATAAGTATATGCGATCGTTTATAATAAAAAATTAAAAAAATAATAATAATAAATCATTATTGGGTACGTAAAAAATAAATAAAATAATTGAAAATTGGATTAAAAAATGTCATACTTGAATAACGAAAACGACGAGTTTTAGGACTTTTATGGGGTGAAGTGATCTAAACGTATGAAATTTGGTAGCAAAAGACGACTTTAGAATTGTAGGAGAGAGAAAGTTGTTTGTTTTGAATAGTTTGATTGATATGACAAAAAGCTAAAATAATAATAATAATAATAATAATAATAATAATAATAATATAAAACAATAAATTAAATAAAGTTGTTAACCGAAAAAATAAAGGAGAGAAAAAGATGCGATTTTAGTGAAATTGGACCGTCAGATTATGGGGTGAGATATTTAGACCGTTTATGCTTATTCAAGGGTGAAAAGGAGAATGTACACGTGTAAGATAACTAGTGGATGTTGTAGATCGAACGGTGTATAAATGATGCAAAAGACGTGGCAAGATATTTGCGCATATTGTTTGGCAATGACAGACACGATTCAAAGGTTCTATTATTAATTCATTAGACAATATCCACGTAAATCAGCGTTTTTTCACATGCTGCCAAATTTACATGCATTATTATTATTATTATTATAGTTTTGAATAAATATAGAAAATATATAAATAAAAATGATTTCAAATTAACTCCATTAATTTAATTTGGAGAGATAGAAACTCGTCGTTTGAATTAGAATAAATTCAGTAATAAAGAGAGAAGATAGATCTCGCCATTAATTAGGTAATAAAGACGAAAAATAAAAAGAGAATGAAATAGAGAAGATTTAACAAGGTAATAAAGACAATAAATAAATACAAAGAATGAAATAGAGATCTTTAAACAGTAATTGCAATTGGCATGAGAAAATTCATATACCTTCCTTAAAGATGATTATTCTTTAAATTTTCTAAAAGAGATTCGTTTTAACCTAATAAACCCGCAATTTTTATTCAGTTGCTTTTCCTTAACAGTTAACACTGTTCCAACTTAAAACTTCTCACAACCTCCTTTTATTTTAATCAAAGGGACGGTCTTAAATAGGAATCGATGAATTTTTTATTTTTATTATAATCTAATAAGCGGACAACAGGAACAAATTGCGTGGGAAAAAAAAAAAAAGGGAAAGAAAAAAGAGACGAGTTGTAGTAGTAGTAGCACATGGGATAAGGCCCACCAACCAATAAATAGGCATTTTATACGTGTTTTGTGGGGCCCAAGCACAACGACCCATTACGCTTTGGACAAATTTCTCCACGTCTTTCGAGTTTCATCGTGAATCAGAGCCTTTATCACATGGAAATTACATTCAAGTCCCTCATATATTCCGTATTGTATTGTTTTTCTAATATCTTTCATTCAAACTTTGCATCAAATCAAATTCAAACCCCAAACTCCAGAAAATCAACAATTAAACCCAGAATATGAAAACATGCACACATCAAAATTTCATGACTACCTTACCTTTACCTAATTCACAACTGGTATAATACAAGCGAGCCGATTTTATTCATCTTAATAATACGGAGTAATAGTTTTCAATTTGTGTCGAGACACCGCTTTACAGCCGATTTTAAATGGTCTTGCAGCTATTGCAATTGCATATGACAACATATTAGCCGCATTTATTTAGGATTGTGGATTTAGGGATCAAGACTCCAGCCAATATTTAATGCTATGATAAGAATAATATCGACGACAATCTGGGTTTTTTTTCCTAATTTGACTCATAATACTTGAAGAATATGAAAAATCACTACAAAAATAAAACATCATCTACCGAAAATCGACCATTTGACAAGCCCGGAAAAAAAGAAAAGTTTAGCGAAAAAAGGGTACCTGGCTTGATTGGCTAATGGGCAATGGTTATATACAAAGAACAAATTGGATGACTTGTGTAGTTTCTCAAATACCACCAAGAAAAGCAATTTCTCTATTATTATTCTGGATTATGAAATGTTCCAAGGTAAAGAATATAGATACTTCCTTGTGATGATATCTTAACTTTGAAAGAAACCCAAATGAGACCTACATGTCCATTTCACATGCCAGACATTTACATGTCATCACTCATTTAAGATATCCACCCAACCCACCCATCACATTATTAAACTTTAAAAATAAATAAAAAGAAATTTATAAAATAATGGGAAATTGGAGTATATGAAGACAAAGTCACCCATTGAAGACAGCATACCCTACATAACTAAGCATCTTCTTGATAGATAAGCCTCATTCACACAATGAGCCATCAATTATATTTTGGAATTTAATCATCTTGTTCAAATTTGTGTTAAGATTTCATCTTTACTACCCTTGAGGTCTAAGCTAGCCAGATACTTAATTTTCTCGGAAACCGGCAATACCAAAACTCAGAAAGACATCTTTACTGCCCTTGAGGTCCTAACTAGCTTGAACATGAACTAAACCGGAATGTAAAAAGAACTTTTACTTTCCCATGAGGAAGGATCTTCTCCATTTCCTCAAAAGAAATGGATGTCCATTACCTTTCAAGGGTCCGGATCGAATTCTGGATAGGTCGGGTGATTGTAAATACACTCGAGTAGGAAAAGGTATACACGTATGTATTAGATAGAGAGGAAATGGAGAGAGAAATGAAGATGACCCAAATTGCTTCCCAATACGTTTTAATCATTCAATATTTACAAATTTATGTCGTCAGATCAGGCTATCATATCATACTTCAAACATGTAACCATAAAACCCAAAAAATGCATACAAAAAGTTGAGAGCAAATGAGCAAGGAGTGTTATATACCTGAGAGCGCGAGCAGGGAGTCGAGCTGGGGATGCAGATCGTTGCCGAAGATTAAAATGCCCATTGATTGAATGATTGCCATTACTACCACTCGGGATATTTTTGTTATCGTTACCATCAGATGCAATCACACGTCGAACAGTTGTTCGGGTCATTGGGGCAGCCTCGTTCTTAGCTTGGATTTTCATACACCGAAGGCGCTTCCGATTCCCCCACTGCAATACGAAATCAGCAGACTGAGGAGGCTTGATTAATCCGTCCCCAATTATTTGCCTTTCTCTAAGGCTGGTGGAGGTACTAATACTATTGGTATTGCTGGTGTGTGGATGCTGATTCTTTACCACTTCCTTTTCCATCTACAACACCTGTCCCCATCATAAGGGTAATATATACACATATTTAGGGGTTAATAGTCAGAAATTTTAGACGATTGAGTAAAGTTAATCATTGGTGTTAGTTTAACCAACTTGGGTTAGTAGGTACTAATTTATAATTATATGTCATAAAACAAAAGCGAAAAGATCATGAAGGTGCTAGAGACATGGGATTAGGAGTTCAAAAAGTTTAGGCACCAAGAATTAGTTGGCTATAAAAAATCGGAAATTGAGAATCGGAAAGCTCGTCACGTCATGCCAAGCCCAAATTCATCATTTAACATTTGAATTTTTTTCAGAAAGATACTCTCCATCAACAAAATAAAACAATTATTAAATCTTCCAATTTTTATTTTTTTTTGGAAACAAACCAAATTGAGGGAAGGGGATATGAACCTGCCACTTAATCTCCACCATAAATACAGCACATCATAGTTTAAGGAAGGGAGAACAATTGGCTTACTCTGTTTCCATTTGGTTCCCTCACTAAAAAAAATACCCAAATTCCGAGCCTAACTTACACTCCATCAACTCTAGTACTATTTATATTGTTCTCATTTTCCATTTTTCGCGATTTAAACAAGAGTCGTAAAAATAATAAATTTACCCTTTGACTTGACTTACTAAGAACGAGAACAACTAAATTGACAATATTGGGTTTTAACTCTTTTTCCTTGCTACATTTAAAAAATGATGTAATTTTGGGACAAAATAGAAGATGAGAGTGAAAAAATGGAATGTAGAGGTCAGGAGATATCTCGCAAGACTAATTTTGATTGTTAGGATTTCGAACACACATCGTGAGTACCAGACTATCAACACTCCATAACTTTAGCTTAGTTGGTAAAGTCATGAGCGACGGTCCTCATACCCGGGTTCAAAACCCCTTAGCATCAAAATCAAAATCCCCTTGCGGCTACCTTTATACCAAAAAAAAAAAAAATTAAATTACAGCAACAAAACAAGTAAAAAAATTCCAAAGAAAAAAAAATGGAAACCACCATTAATGACCTTTAAATTACATTGA
Source organism: Silene noctiflora (assembly GCA_009801015.1). Lineage (NCBI taxonomy): Eukaryota > Viridiplantae > Streptophyta > Magnoliopsida > Caryophyllales > Caryophyllaceae > Silene > Silene noctiflora. Next base: position 132,050 of record VHZZ01000480.1, on the reverse strand, counting down.
AATCAAAGAGAATGATGGAATTGCAGGGATAAATAGCATTTAAATTCCAAAGATCCGGACAAAAAAAAAGAAAAAAAAAAAAGATGAATTTGTGCAGAAAATGCAATTAGGATATAAATTCAGAAAAAGGAAAAAGGAAAGTGTAGATTAAGTGAGAAAAAAAAGAAAAAAAAAAAAAAACAGATAGAAAGAAAAAGGTTGAAAATTTGGTAGGATTATCTGGAAATGAAGACATTGCAGTTTACCTGAACTAAAAACCTTCAACTACTCAAATTACAATTAATTTATCTTCTCTTTACAGCCTTGAATTCCAGAAATCCAGATTTCTCGAAATCTGCAGGTAAAACAATATATTAATCGAATTTACAGAAGAAATTATAAAAGGTACTCCATACATAATTGGGGGAAGAACAATGAACAATCAAAAATGCCCAAAATTATGACGGAAACTTGAAAGATCGGAAATTTGAGCAATATGAGCTTGTTAAACGACTGAAAACACACAGATTTATCATTTCAATCGTTTGTTTCACTTTTTATTCTCTGTAAGGAGCATTTTAATCAAAGGTAAACAAAATCGACGACGGAGTACAGAAAAACTACGCCGTATATGAATTTCAATTAAAATTACAGTTATTTTTAGGTCATTTCTCACCTTCTCAATTCACCTGATCTTCAAATTCAACCTGAACAAACTCAAACCAAAAACTAAGTTAGTGCAGATTTAATAGTAATTCAACAAACAAATAAATAAATTTGTCAAATGACCAGAAAACAGTGAGTTATTATGTATTAATTCGTATGTATCCAAAAATTAGTGATTTATAAAACAAGACTTTCGATTTCTTCAAGTTCTAACTCTTAAATCAATTGCTTATCCTCCACCACCATCGCCGCCGCCGCCACCACCGCCGCCAAGGTTATTACAATTATGCGAGGTAAGTTATATTATTGTACCATTTAGATTAATTACTCACACAAGTATATATGAATTAATGTTCAAAATTCGGAAGACAAACCTTGAAAAAAAATCAAATCTGTCAGATCGTCGGTTCATTCATTCATACATCCATTCACTCTAATCAACCTCTGTTATGTTATCAGAATTTCCCCTTAACTTAAACAATAATAAAAAAGGAAAATGAATAAAATGAAAGAATAAAAAAGAGAGAAGGAGGAGGAGAAGAAGAAGAAGAATGAAATGAATAAATAATAATAAAAAATGTGAAGTTGTTGTTATGGAAATGGAAACTTAGAAAGAAACTCAAATTGTTACAGAGAGAAAGAAGAGGGGAGAAGATGATGTGTTTTTTTTTTATTTGTTTTAATTTTTATGATTTTGGAGTTTATGTTGTTGTTGCTGTTTCTTCAAACTGCCTGTTTTATACCCACTTGATTTGTTGATCTATCACCATATTGTTACATCTCTACCGTTGATTTCCTATCCAACGTCTCTCCTTTCGTCTTTGCTTTGAACCGTCACAGTCTCTTCTTACGCAGTTACTCTTCCTCGATATTAAGGCCCCTCCCACTTTGACGCCGTGCCTTCATTTAACGGGCTCTTTCTTTATTACCATCGTTTTTTTTTTCATGGGTTGTTCCGAGCTGGGTGTATTCGGGTTATCAGGTTTACTATCGAATAGATTTAGTAAAGAGGTTGAACGGATTAGGGGTAGCTTCGGTTTGTTTGGCTGAGGGTTGAGTTATTTGTGATTGAAAGGGTTCGGGTATATTGTTATCAATTAATTTAGAAATAATGATTATTATCAGTGGTGAGTATTAGCCCAGGACAGAATCAGACGAAAAAAAAAAAAACCCGAAACGTAAATTATGGGGAACAAAGACCGGAAATACAAGGAGACATGGAAAACGGGTGAATCGGGTCGGGTTTGGGCCAGATCATTTTGGAGTGGGATATTTTTAAGGGAGTGTTTGGTTCAAACAAAAAAGGTATGAGGTATGGGTTTGGAATGAGTCAAACCCATACCAAGTGTTTGTTTGCAAAATATAAGGGTTTCATACCCATACCTCAAACCCATGAGGTATGGGTTTCTCATACCCAAGGAGAAGGGTGGGTATGAGATTGATTCCCATGGGTATCAAATTAAAATGGTAAAACATGTGAAAACAAAAATTATGGCATATTGTAAATCAATTATTTATATATTTATTTGATCAAAAAATTATCTTTATGATTTTATAATATCAAAAATTATTATTTAAAATATTTTATTTTAAAGATTTTAACCTTAATTGAGTTTGAAACCCATACCCTTCAAAATTGAAACAAACACAAGGTATGAGGAATCAAGTTCCAACCCCATACCACCCAAATATGATTCCTGATTCCAAACCCATACCCATATACGAAACAAACGCTCCCTAAGTTATTTGGGAATAATAATCAATTTCTGATGACAAACATATGCGTTGTGTTGAATAAGGTCGTATCAATTCCGATTTTGTGTCTTCAATTTGAGTGTGGGTTAGGTTTGGGACGGGTTATTTGGACAGAGACATTTGAATCGGGTCAGTTTTGCCATACCTACTTACGTGTTTCACTCTTGGATCAAATCAGACTTTAATATTCGACTTGTAAGATCTTAGACTAATATGGAAAGAAACTATGATTTGTCACTATTACATATATAATAAAAAAAATTAAAATTTTCTATAAAAAAATATATAGAGGGTTTATTTTGGCTCAGAAATTACCTTATATTTAAGGTATTTGTTAAAATACTACCTTATAACAAAAAAAAAAAAAAAAAAAAAAACAAATTTTTTTTTTCCCGAAAACTACCTATGCTAAAAGTTCATCAATAGACCAACATTAACATGTCACACATGACTCTAGTACCAATCAACAATAACCAGGATAAAAAAATGAGATTTAATTTCAGACAAGCAAATTTATTTTTACATATTTCAATAATAAATACGACCATCTACTAAAACTAAGTGTAAATATATCTATTGTTTATAAATCTGTTCATTGATAAAAAGTCATACGACATCTACATAGTATGTCAAAACTGGCCGGATATAAATCTATAAAAATCAAATAAAACAAATTTTCATCAAAACAAACACCTCTAAACTTGATTTGCTCCAATTCTACACAACCTCTATTATATCGTTGTTTCGTTATACATCCTTTCACGAGGTGGTCTTCGAATCTTGTATAGTTTTGAAGAGAATCGATTTTATCTAGTTTGATAAATTGTAACCAATAACCTAACAACATATGTAGTATCATACAACAAACCATTATAGTACTGATTTTTCGCGCCCTTGACAGTTGGCACTTATGACATAAAAAATCAACCATTTTATTGAGAAAATAAACCCATCAATTGATGAGGACGGAAACTCTCATACTGAGAGGAGAGAGAACTCTCTTAGCGAGAGGACAATAACTATTTTTATATGAGAAAAATTGAAAGTAATGTTTATAATAAAAACCGGGGCTTATTACCATCAAATTGATGGTTGATAACCCTTTATTGGAATATTAGGATTTTTCTTTTATGAGAAGGGAGATTGAGAGAGCAATAGGATTAATCAAGTGTAAATATACATTGATTACTTGAAATCAGGTTTAGACAAGATTAAACTATAAAAGTATCATATGAGATAGGTCAATGTCGAAAAAGTGAACAGATCTCACTGACACTTAGCAAAGATAGATATCGACAAAACAAATATAAAGGTAATAAAAAAATAATGAAGGTAGTTTTTAACCAAAAAAAACTAAAATAAATAATCAACCTAATATTTAATTAATGTAATAACTTGGAATTGGCTTCAAGCTTAAGTTTATTCTTCTCTGCAAGAACTTGAAATTGACCCATCTGATATTTGCAGATGATTTGTTACTTTTCTTTCAGGGAGATGTTAAGCCTATTCTCTCAATTATAAGGTGTTTAACGGTACTTGTAAGGCTTCAGAGCAACACATTAGTTATGAGAAGTTTGATATATACTTAACTGCTTTTGAGCCTGAAATTGTTAAGGTAATTAGTTTGAAAGAGACGGGGTCTAAGAGAAAGGAAATTTATCTTAAATGTCTTGGGTGAAGATTTCTCATAAGAGGTTGAGTAAGATTGATTTTAATATTTTGGTTAATATGATGATTGTCAGAATCAGAGGGTGGCATAGTATGAAGATATCCTATTTTGGTAGGCTTGTTCTAGTTAATTCTGTTATATCCACTATTCATAATTACTTATTAGTCTAAGCTTTTTGTTCTACATATGAGTATTATGGATATGATTTAGGCCTGTGTATGAACTTTTGTGGAAAGCAGGGGATAAGTGTAATACTCCTAATTTTCTAGCTGTGCACTCGGCCGAGTACCACAAGTACTCGACCGAGTGTCACTCACTCGACCGAGTGAGTAGACCGAGTGTCTTCTAGATTTTAACCCATGTCTTGTTTAGGTGCCACTCGGCTGAGTGGCGGTGCTTTCGACCGAGTGCCTTTGTACACTCGACCAAGTGTACTGGTTCAGACCATGTTTCCGCGTGTTGGACTCCGTGTTTTTGGTTTTGCTATATAAGCTCTTATTTCAGTTTCTCTTTCATTTAAGAAACCCTAAAAACTCTCTTCACTCTATCTCTACCACCATAAACCCTCCCGAACACTCTCAAACCTTATCCTTTGGAGATTTCCTTTTATCTTAGGAGATTTGCACCCAATTCAAGATTCACTCTTTCTCATTTCAAGATTCACTCTTTCTCTTTCATTCACTCTTTTTCATTTTTATTCATTGTTAATTAGTGATTATAATTAGTATTATGAGTAATTAAAGGGTAATAATAAGGGATTTTATATAATAGAAGAGTATAGGATGTATTGTGATGCTAATTATGTGATTTATAGAGGATAAGACGGTTTCATGAGACGGACCTTGCTTGTTTCGAGTTGCTTATGGAATATGCTAAAAGGTAGGATTTTCCTACTTGATTTCAATAATATGGATGTTTGTAGGTGTCATAAATGTTGGTAGTCTCATATTTAATGGGTGATCTGCATTAGTCTCATATTATGGTGAGAATTGCATTGTAACAAGATATTGGGTAGTTGGTGTCGAATTCATATTATTGTTTGAGTTGCATTATAACATGAGGACGAATAATTGTTGTGCCTCATAGTATCGTTATGGTTGCATTATAAAATGATAATGAGATATGACATCCAAAAGTATTGGAGAAATGGTTAGTACTTGTGTTTATGGCATATTCAAGATGCATGTTTAATGTGAAATTGACATATTAAAATATTGTGATGTATATTGTGTATATGTGGTTGTTGGTGGAGGTTGATGGATGATGGAGGTCGTTGGTGAGTGTAACATTCCAATACACCAAGGTGTCTTACCAAGGCCACCTTAGACATAGAGGTGCTACCATCTCGGTTTCCCGAGGCAATGATAATCATCAGACAATAAAGAAACGTACTTTAAA
>VHZZ01000480.1:87574-98624 GCA_009801015.1 Silene noctiflora | reverse complement strand
GGCTTTCAGGGGCCATCTCAGGGGAGTTTTTCTCAGAGACCGTCGCAGAGCTATGCTAGCAACAGGCCGGCAGGGTCATGGAGTAACCAGGGTGGCCAGGGCAACAACAACGGAGGGGTTAATCGCAATAGCGGTAGTTCTTATCAGAGACCGACACTAACAACAATCCCTTCAAGACTAGTCAGTTAAGTTTATCAATGGATCTCTTCCATAACGTGGTGTGTAACATTTATAGTTTATCTGGAAACAGGGTTTGGAACTAGATCTCAAAATCAAGTCTTACAGGCTTATTTAGAAACAAATTTAGGATTCGAAATATCAATCTTACTTTATGGAGAGATAAAATATATTTTCAGATTTGTAAATATATAAAAGATAAAAACTACAATTAGAAATGGAAAATAAATATGTTTTTATCTTTTGTTAAATATTCTCTTATATGTTATCAAATAAGATAATAGAAAATATTCCATAAAAGATATCCTAGATAAATCGCGAAGTCCAATTAATATTCCAGCTATTAGATAAGATATATTTAGAGTTTTTAAAATGTAATATATTTTTTTAAAATAAAATCCCAAAAGACTTTTACACGGTTGTAGATTTCGTGCACAACAGGTCTGAGCGAGGTTACTGTAACTTCAAGTGATGTGATGTTAACCTAACTACTGTAACTTTTTTGCATATTTCTAAAATTGCTATTTAGAAAAGAGGGCTGATTTTGATCGTCGACGTTTTAGTAAATATCGTCGACGTTTTTCATTCCGAAAGACGAAACTACCCCTCACACAATAACACTACATTCTCTCTACCTACTTTTCTCTAAAATTCAAGTAACCGGACAACAATTAACAACAATTAGCATGACGGAACCCGAATCACCGGTACGTTAACAATTTAATTTCGTTATTATTTTTTTTCCGAATTGTTATTGATAATTGTTAGTTGAATTACGTCCCGTTTATACTAAATTTGAGCAAACAAAGCGGTTTTATTGCGTAGATATGAAATAATACAGACCATAGACCAAAAGTTGAGATTCAACAGTCAATCCATGGCCAATTGATGAATATCAACAATTGACCATGGTCAATCGTTGATATTCAACAATTGGCCCATGGTTGATTGTTGAATGTCAACAATTGTCCATGGTTGATTGTTGAATGTCAGCTTTCAGTCCGTAGTCGGACAAATAACGACTTATTAACTTGTTTGATTCCGTTTAACGTATTACAATTAGATTATGTTTAACTTTTATCATCTAATTAATGTTTAAATTRCATGAAACAGGTTTCGTGGGAGAGTTTTGGCGATAATTCAATCGATTACAACCCGTTGTTCGTGACCGATTTAGATTTGGAAACCCGTGATGATGCTTTCAATTGGGCTAAACGAATAGCATTCGATAATGGTTTTGCTTTGGTTAAAGCAACTAATGGGGCAAAAAACTGAAAAGAAAAAGACTTTTTGGGAAGTTATTTTTGATGTGCACGACATGGTTTACCACGGCCAACCAATGATGTCATATTTTAATTTCATGTCGTATTTTAATTAAGTTGTATGCTAATTTAATGTCGTATTTTAATTTCATGTAGTATTTTAATTAAGTTGTATTTTACTGACGTATTTTTATTTAGTGTCGTCTTTTAACCGGCTTGTATTTTAATGTCGTAATTTAATTAAGTTGTATTCTATGGTATTGATCGATAAATTGAAAACCAAACTAAAATTTAAATTTAAATTAAAATATCCATATAAAGACATAAAAATAAAATAAAAAAGAAAACTAATATTCAATTAAAGAGTCATACAAAATAAAATAAACTGTTAATCACTAGCCATGTGACCGGGGGTAGACATCATCTCCGACTCTCTAAGTGGTGGTGGCTGTGGGTGCGTCTGCACAAAACGCAACCGGCGCTTGGAAGACGTGACATTCCTGCCTAAAGTGCGATTGTGGCCGGAACGTTTAGGTAGCGAAGGTGGAGTTTGCATAATGTTCTTTCCTCGATCATTTCGATCACCCATCTGCATTAAACAATTAACAAATGTTAGAAACAAATTAAACACGGTTTTAAAAAACTAAAAAATTAAATAACGACAATTAAATACATTAAACACGGTTTTATAATAAATAATTACAAAGACCATGCACTAAATGTTAGAAAAAAAATGTTACAAAATGTAAAAAAATAACCGACATCAATTACGAAAGGTAAAAAAATAATAAATAACGGCAATTCAAAGGCACTAAAAAATCCGATAAATTAAAAAATGAATGAACCATGGAAAATATGTTAGAAAAAAATGTTAGAAATTGATAGAAAATATCCCACATCAATTAGGAAAGGTTAATAATTTAAACATAGGGCAATTAAAGGCACTAAAAACGGTTTAAAAAAATATTAACGAACCATGGACGAAATGTCGATATTCAACAATCGACCATGGGCCAATTGTTGAATATCAACGATTGACCATGACCAATTGTTGATATTCATCAATTGGCCATGGACCAAACGTTGAATATCAACAATTGGCCATGGTCAATCGTTGATACTCATCAATTGGCCCATAGTTGATTGTTGAATAAGTCATAATCTTCACTTGAGGATTTCAAAACGACTTCATTTTATGCTTCGTTTGATTTCTAAAATTTGATATCTAATCATAATATAATAAACAACTGACCAAGTTCATAAAAGCAAAACTGAACACTTAAAAGTAATCACTTGATCCAGTGGCGGACCCAGGAATTTAGTGTTAGGGGGGCACTAAAATTTTTTTGACGCGAATATTTACGCGCGTCTAAGACAACATTTTTATATTTTGAAGGTTTTTTCCTAAATTAGTTATTATATACAAGTAAAACAATGAAAAAAATAATTGGTTCGATAAATATCGTTTTTTAAAGATAATGTTTTCTCTAAAATACTTAAAATTCTAAATATATGTAAAAATAATACACAATGGTTTAGAATTTGGTAAGTCATCTAAAAGTCACAGGTTCGAATCATGTACCAAGCAATTTTTTCATATTTATTTGAAATAGCCAAAAATTACAAAATTATCCAAATTTGTAAGTAGCAGGAATCAAACCCCAATCTCCTAGAGGAAACTCTCACACTTCTACCAACTATGCCACACTAAATTCATGTGTACTATAGATACTTGTAAATATTTATTTCTGAAACTTCATGAGGGGCACCTGCCCACCCGGGCCTCCCCTTGGGTCCGCCCCTGACTTGATCGATAATCATCAAAACATAAACGGTTAAACGTATGGTTAACATCATTTATTCAAGTTCTTGGTTTTGGTTTTATATATAGGCTCCGTTTGACAAGACATTTTGGGTAGTTTTTTTTAACCAAATTTAGCTTATTTAAACAAAATTTCAGCTACCTGATTATTTTGCAAGTGTTTGGTAAGTAGCTTATTTGACCGAATAAGCTACTTGAAAGAAATGCTACCTCAGGTAGCATTTGAGAAATAAGGTAACTGAAATGAGATGTCTTCCGTTTTTTACCCCTTAATCTATAATATTAAATAATTATCATATCCTTTTACGTCATTTTTTCAGCTAGTTTGCCAAACACATTTTTATATAATCAATTATCTTATCAACTCTTAATTTTTAGCTACCTTATCAGTCAATTATTCAGGTTTCAGTTACATTTTCAGGTTTCAGCTACCTTTTCAGCTAATTTTACCAAACAGAGCTATAGGCCTTGGTTCATAAGCAACAGGTTTATATTACCAAAAAGAGGTTGTAAAAGCAGTTTTTAGTAGCAGATTTGACTAAAATATATAATAGCAGAATTTGTTAACGGTGTTTGGTAATTAGCAGTTTCACATTAGCAGATTGTTTATTTTTCATGTAAAATACTCCCTCCTACTCGGAATAACTGTCTCATTTGGACAATGGCACGAAAATTAAGGAATGGAGTTAAATAATGAAATGTATTGTATAAGGGTAAGAATATAGGTGGGGTAGTGAGTTAATAAGATGGGTTAATGGTGGGTTGGGTAGTAATATGTGTAAAGTAACAAGGGTAGCATGGTAATTTCAGAATAAAAAACATTACCAAAAATAGACAATGAGACATTATCGTGAATAGACGAAAATGGACAATGAGACATTTATTAAGAATAGGAGGGAGTAACTAATATGGATATGATTCATTATTGATAATGTATGTTTTTAAGGGTAAAATAGTAGATTGCATCCTTATCTACTATTTCAATATGCTATTTACCAAACACCTCAAATAACATATTGACAAATCAAACATGCTAAACGCCCTCAATATGCTAAAAATTTATCAATCCGCCGTTTACCAAACACCCCCATACTATTAAATTAGAGTAAGATTAGATGGGGATAAAGGTGAACTACCATCATGATATGCATATAGACCCGCACACTTCTCTCGATCTTGCCAAATCCCAGGAAGATTTTGTTTCTAAATTTGGTTGTACTAAACAAAGGGATAAACAGAAACATATACGGAGTATAATTTTTAAAGATGGCCGCAGGTTTTGCACAAGAGTGCTTTGATGCTAGCAAGAGACATTATTGATGAAGATTACAAGAAAAAAAATGTTCTTTTTTCTACAGTGAAATTACAACAATATAAATTAGAAGAAAATGTTGGCATTATATAAAATTATTGCACTATTATAGAACATGTGTTGGATGCCCTTGGTAGCGCTTCGAGTGTGTTCATAAACTGATCAAAATTAGGAAGATCATATTCAACATCAAAACAAGAACTGTTATCCTTCGAAAAACATACAACAAACTCCTTCAAAACTGATGCGTGATAAAGAAGAAATTTGATCATATTTAGTTCCCGGTCAAATCCATAGCAATTATCAATCTCAATTCGTTTGAGATGAGACTGACAGCATGAAGGCATTTTTTCAATCGTTCTCCAACCCTCGGCTTCCAAAGTAGCAGCTTCCAAATATTCAAGATCCGGAAAAACATATGGACTATCCATATCTACAAAGAAACCCTACAAACAACAACAAATCTTTTTATAACTTTTTATGTTTTCAGTTAGTCTTTCGTGAGATGGTTTTAAAATGGATCACCATACTGACTTCAAAAAGAGTTTTTTTTTTTTTTTTTTTTTTTTTTTTTTTTGAGCGAATGAAAAGGACAAAAATTATTGTTAAAAACAAGGAAGAAAGTATGAACTAACCTCGAGAAAAACTAGGGTTTCCAACAAAGGTGAAGAATGGAGAATTAACGGCAGGACGATATCCCATCTTTCGTAACGAAATAATCCAGATATCTTTAAAGTTGTTAGATTATGAAATATAGGCATCTGGTCCTTCAACTTACCAGCAAAATAAAGGATCTTCAATAAAATGAAATGAGTGATTAGACAACTTACAATGTTATGTCAATTTAAAAAAAAAAAAAAAAAAAGTATTCATACCTGATTCACAAAATATCTTACTCAAAAGTATATATACTCAAAGATTTTCAATTGTCCATAAAAAAACTTAATTGGAGGCTAAACTAAATAATATCACGTTTTAAATGCTTTATGTCTCTATCTCACTTTTTGAAGGATAATGATAGGGCGGAGGCCGAGTTTAGGTGTCACCCTCTCACATACATCCATTATTGTAGGGATCCCCACTTATTACATGTGAGAGGGTGACGCCGAGATTGAGTACTACCCGGTGATGCCAACTCATTTTCCCTTTTTGAAAGCTGTCCATATATGTAGTAGATGCTTTATTTTGTCAAAATAGTTACAAGAGTATTACAATATCACGGGCAATAGATTCAAACGTGGAAACTTTTATTCACTATATCTAATTCTTAACCATTAGGCTAAACCTCTTCGTTATTTGACCTTGAAACAATAATATCACCTACACATTAATATAGATGAAGTTAGCACCTTAAATTATTTGTATTACTGGTTATTCTAGTTGTAAGTTATTTGCTTGATGATTTGGTTAATTTAGTGGGAAGATATTAATTAGTGGCTTACTTATAACTTAAATTTACATGTAATTTCAATATAAAAAGCTTATATATTGTTGTTAATTGACCAAGTTTATGTTGAAAACTTCTCCCAATTCTCTTCATCATACCCCCTTAGAATATGAAAATTTCTGAAGTAAGTATAGTCAAGATTCGTCATCTTGCGAAAGATTATTATGAGTTTAAGACACAAATATTGTGTATGGAACTATTACAATCTATTACCAAAGTCTTGGGTTTGTTGCAAAAGATAGAGAGAAAAACGTATCACTGATGTTGTGGCTAATGCTTATGCTAATTTCAGGCAGCCAGAGAATAAGTAGAACAATATACACTATCAAAGAAATAGATACAAGAATAATTACAATGTTAAATATTCTGATCACATATTAATATGATAAAAAGGGACATACTAAAAAAGATGCTTGTTTTAATCTAAATATGTGTCCTCATTGTTCTAAAATTAGACATAATCTAGATAATTTTTTCCTCACCAGGGTTTTTCTGGAGACAAGAATAAGGGTAAAGCAAAGGTTCTTGGTAATAAGCCTAGTATGGTGCAATGGGAAATGAACAGTATAAAAATGAACGGTATAAAAATGTGGAGGGATCCATTTTACCTCCTCCAAGCCAAATCAAATTGTCACCACAATAGGAAAGATTTGGAGGGAAATTATATCCAAAAACTTACTCCGGATTCCCTCTCCTCCCTTTCCCTTCCCTCGATCCACCTCCTTTTTTCTTTCTCTCCCAGTTTGTTATTCACACACACCCTTAGGGTGTGTTTGGATAGCAAAAGTGGAGGGAAAGGAAGGGGGAGGGGGAAGGAGGGAAGGGAAAGGGAGAGAAGGAAAGGGGAGGGGAAATGAAGTTTGGGTGTTTGGATACAATTTTCCTCCAAATCTTGCCTATTGTGGAGAGATTTTGATTAGGCTTGGAGAAGAGAAATTTGATCCCTCCAAATCTTTCCCTCTCCATTTCCCTCTACTCTCATTTGCTATCAAAACAAGGGATTTTAAATCCCTACTTTCCCTCCCTTTCTTTTCCCTCCAAATCCCTTAATCCAAACACACTCTTAATGTTCATAAGTCAAGATCTCTGAATGCTTAGATCAACACTGAGGAATCTGATCACATAACTTTTGACATTTGTTGTCTGATTTGCTTTGTTTCCCTTATAAGCGTATTAGGATTCGTCTTTTAGATGATACTATCAAATTTGTTTACCAAATAGGACTGCTAAGTTGACTGATTCTCTTAAATTGCTGAATGTGTTCTTTATTCCACATTTTAAAAAAAAATGTTATCAGATGGTAAATTAATTGATCATATTGGTTTATCAGTCTTGTTTACCTTACATGCCTGGATACATCTTCCAGTACCCTATAAGGAAGGTTGTGAATTTGTGATAGCTAAGTGAAGAAGAGTTGAAGACTTACACAAATTTCATAAGGATTTTAGGGATAAAAAAAAAGTCAATTTTGTTAAATCTTATTTAGATATGAAAACTCAGGATAATATTCTCATTAGTAGTTGTGTTTCTTGTGTTTCTTCTAATAATTGAACCCAGTACATGCTAGGTTAGATCCTATTAAACTTTGGGAAGATTGTTTGTTAACTACTACTCATCTGATTAATATTATGCCTTTTCCTATATTCAAAATATAACTCCTTTAGAGATGATTTTTGGTCATTCTCAAAATTATGACAATTGGTCATGGTTGTTTTGCTTGCATGCCACCTACATTTACTTATAAGTTTTGCTCTAAATTAAGAAAATATTTTTTTCATAGGATGTCCTCATAACCAAAAAGGAATATAGACTGTATAATTTGAACCTATATATGATGTTTATAATTAGAAATATTGTTTTCATGGAAAATGTATTTCCTTCCCATTAAGCAACTTGTGCATGAATATCTTAATATCACATCCACTGGTAAATCTTTCTATTTCAACTATGTTGGCCTGGTGCCTGTTCAGCAGCATTCTGAGTAGATTTGACAAACGAGTTAATCGAGTTAGATACCGGTCGATTAATATGGGTTCGGTTTGTTCAAGTTTACAAGAATACGGACCGGGTAATTTCGGGTGGGTTGTTTTCAAATTATTTAGGGATAACATACAATTTCGGACAATAAACATTCAGTTCGCGTTGAATAAGTTCGGGTCTATTCGGGTTTCGAGTTAGGTTCGGGTCCTCAATTCAGATGCGAGTCGGGTTTGCGTCGGGTCATTTGGTTCGGCTAAGTGGTTTAGTTTACTGCCATCTTGGTTTATGTAGATGATGTGTTATTAACAAAAGGTTTTGTTTCAAAAATTGCAAGGGTACAAAAAAAAGTTTAGATGATGTTTTCTCCATAAAAGTTTAAGGGAATAAGAAATATTTTCTTGGATTAAAAATATCAAAGAATGGAACAAGAATAATGATAAACCAAAGGAAATATATTCTGGATATAATCAAAGATTTAAATTTGGAAGATTGCAGTGGTATAGTTTTTCCAATGCAAAAGGGATTAAAATTGGCTATTGATCAGGGTGAGTTAGCTTAATGATCCTGAACAGTATGGAAGACTAGCAAACCTGCTTTTATATCTTAACATGTCAAGAGCTGACTTTTCTTAAACTGTTCAACATTTGAGTAAATTTGTTAACCAATCTAGAGTGCCACATCTTCAGGCAGCATCACAAATTGTTAAATATATGAAGCATATTGTCAATGCAGGGTTACCTTACAAGACTGAATGATTTCAGATTGATAAGCTTTAGTGATGCAGAATGAGGACAGTGTACATTCACTTGCAACTCACTTACTGTAAATTGTATGTTCCTTGAAGAGTTTTTAAAATCTTTTAAAAGCCAATCTTCTTGTATTGTGATAATAGGTCAATTCAACACATCTGAGAAAACCCAGTTCTCCACAAATTAAAAGAACAAAACATTTGAGCATTGATTGCCATTTTGCTTGAGATAAGCAACATGCAGGACTTCTAATGTAATACCTCGGATTTTAGTCTTTGGATACTCTATCGAGTAAGGGGTACTCTATCGAGTAAGTTATAATAAGGGTCTGGAGAGTTTCTGTTTCTTAGGTACTCGACCGAGTTGGGGAAACTCGATCGAGTAGGCGGTACTGGATCAAGTACGTTAGTTACTCAATCGAGTGCCTGTGCTTTTACGGGTTTTGCGTCCAGTTTAATTTTAAAAAAAGGAGAGGTACCGTTTTATAATACATCGACAGTCTTGGCTAAACATTCATTTTACAAAACTTTCACTAAACAAAACTCAAGCAACGTAGATCCTCTTCTCTCTTTGCTATCAAATCAAGGGCTAAATTTCTTAACTTTTAAGGCTTTTCGTACCATCGCGTTCATCATTGTTTGGGTAAGATCAATATATGGTTTTATTGCCGGTCTTTTGGTTGTGTCTAAACCCTAATTTGAGTAATTAGGGATTTTGGGGGGTAATGGTTGCATAGATCGTAATTGTATGTTTATTGTATAGGAGGTAACTTCGTAGATGAGGCTTTTTGATCATTCAGTGTTTGTGTGTTGATTTCCATCTCAGGTAGGGTTTCCCTACTCGATTACTATTTAAATGATTTAAGATATGTGATGGCATGTTTGTATTGTGATGATAGCTATATTATTGAGATTGACATGGTTATCAGTTTGTGGTTGTTGTATATGGTTCGCGAGGTGCGCCCTCGGCTGAGTGGAGTCATTTGCGGGAATGACTTGATGCCCTTGTTCGCCCCTTGTGGTTCCTGTCACTAGGGATTGTGCACATTAATGATCATTGGGTTATTCGCCCTATGGTTTTTATGCGGGGCTTAGGTGGTACGACTGCGGTCCCCACTGGCGGAGTGGATTACCTGTTGCGATGGGTAATCTGGCACGACTACACATTTAGTGTGTAGTCAGGTGATCGGTGTGATGTGGAGTTTGGGGTATATGATGTAAGGTTTGTATATGACTCTTATTTTGTTTATTCAGTAACTGACTCGTTTATGAGTTTTGAAAACTGTGGTGATCCATTCGAGAATGGTAAGCAGTGTCTAGCAGGTATGCTTTGGGATAGCTCGCGGGGTTTGGACAGGATGGAGTCATCACATAGATGTCTAGCTAGTTTTCCGCTGTAGTTCTATAACGGTTTTGGTTTTCAGTAGTTTTGTCTTGAGACAGTTGTATCGTACTTTGGAGTTTTTGGTTTTGAGATGTATGACTTAAACTGTAACTTTAAATGTTGTTTCTTGATAGTCAATTTTGATATATTGTATCTCGGGCAACCGAGATGGTAGCATCTCCATATGCGAGGGTGGTCTTGGTAACTTGAAGCTCGGAAAAAATATCAATTTCTTTCACCCCAGATCGGGGGCTATCTTAAGGGTTCGCCCCCTCACTCACAAAACTTCTATCCAGCCTAGGACTCTCCATGATAATATGTGATGGGAAGCAGAAGTTCCCACTTCTCTTCCATTGCCGGAAATGTGTCAGTCAAAGGAAACAGCGGTTCCCATCTTCGGTCCTTTGCCAGATCATCTCAACGCCAATTCTAGTTCGGCTGAAGATGAGTTGGCTAAAGAGGTATGCTTTCTCCAAATAGATAAGAAGACATGCCTTTCATCAGACATTTTTCATGCCAGTAAGATCTCTATAGTCCAATTTAAATTTGAAGCAGTTAGGACGCATTCAAGTGAGCAAGTTCGCCCAAAAGACCACCGTTCCATTGCTCGTGGTCAAGTGGCTTGGGCCACTACAAATTTGAAGAAAAAGAGTTTCGATCTCTGTCACTCGTTCATCTTCTTCTTGCAGATACCCCAGGACTTCAAATGAAGTTAGGGAAACTAAGAGGTGCGAAGATTACCAAACCCAGTTTGGCGACTACTACGCACCATTTAAGAAATGTCGTCTTGCTGGTTCTCTTTGGTCTACATCGCAGTTTAGTTTGAATAGTTGGATGTCGAGTAGTTTAGAAACTTTTCGTACCCGCCCATTTGAAAATGCGTAATATGTAACTGAATGGTATGTAGAATTTTCTTTT
>VHZZ01000480.1:1201-31054 GCA_009801015.1 Silene noctiflora | reverse complement strand
CAACCCCACATTTTCCTTTATCAATATAATAATCCCTCCCTTAATCTTTGTGCCCACTTGAAAGGGGAAGAAAATACCGAATTGGAGGGAGTATCCCCATTTTATCCTAATAAAAACTCAATATTTACAAAAAATGTAATCTATACCCCACACTAATCCACCATAAAACCCCACCTTTATATATTTTTAATATTTTTAATCTCTCCATTATCTTTTCCCTATGTACTTTTAATAATTTTTTTAATCCGCTCCTTAATACCCGTGTAAAAAGCATAAATACCATGTGAAGTTGAATGGAGGGAGTAGTATCTCTCTCACAATATGCAAGTGACATTAGTTATGGAGTGTTTCATTTTTCTCCCACCTGTCCTCCCACTTGCCTTATTGTGAAAGGGGTCCTATCCGTCTTCAACTTGTGACGGATATTGTCCGTCTTCCACTTGTGACGGACAAGCAAGACGTTTTGTGAGTATGTTCACTATAGAATAAGTGGTTTAAGTATATTGGTTAAACTCGGCAAATTCTTGTTTCAGATGGGTTAAACAATAAGGTGGAATTTTGAAATTATTTTATGGTCAAACGTGACCATAATGGTCCAACTAATGTTTATAGCTTATTGACATTTTTTTTCCGAAAAGTGGTCAAATTTGGTGTAAAGTGGTCTCAAAATCATGTCGTGTTGTTTCAGACGAAAATGGTCCGTTTTAATGGAACTTACTCATTAGACTAATCCGACTCAAATATTTCGGCCAATAAGTTAAACTCGTAATTTGTAGATTCGGTCAGGACAATTATAATACGAAGTGTTTTTTTTTTAGGTTTGGTGTTAAATGAAGTGTAAGACCACTACAATATAGACCACTACAATATATGAGAAAGGAGAATTTGAATTTGTAACCTATTATCATGATTACAAACTCTCATTTGTAACAGGTGTGAACACGTCACAAGCTTCAGCAAAACGGACTATATCACGATATATTTTTTTAACCACTAGATCTAGACTTTTCAACATAGTATGATGTGAAATTCAACTTGTTGTGACCTTTGTTAAATTTCTGAGTTGTCAAACCATGTACTACCTAAGTACCTAACTAATACGGAATTACGGAGTATGTAAAGAGGCCGGCACAAATCGGCTAAATGTAACGTATAATGAAAGATTATCTAAGACCTAGAATTACCTAAACCAATGCGTATTGACCACACTTAACCACTGACCCAAAAGAATCTTGATGTTGTTCATAGAGTTGTCAATAATTAGAGCTGGCCATTAAGAGTATCCGCAAAAGTGGAATATCACCTCTTTATTTACGTTCTCTTTTCTCAAATGAGCAACCTCATTGTTGCACTAACCTCTCCATAATTTGGGGCTTCTCTGTTTTTAGGGGAGGTCCCCAAAAAAAAAGTAAGGCAAGTTGTCTTACTTTTGGGGAGGTTCCTAAATTTTTGTGTGTGAATTGGGGAACCCCATTATTGCTAAATGTAATTATGAAATAGGAAGGGTTAATAGAAAAGTTAGTGGAAGATGAGGTGGACGAATAAGAAAAGGAAAGAGAAAATATGGGGAGCCTACCTTTGCGGATGCTCTAAAGCATCTGCTATATTGAGGCTTTCCATATTTCTCTTTTTTTTTTTATTCGTCCACCTCATTTTTCACTAATTTTTTCATCAACCTTCTCCAATCCATATCTACATCTATGCAACAATGGGGTTCCCCAATAATATTAATTCACACCCAAATATATGAGAACCTCCCCAAAAGAACACGCAAATTACCCTTCTTTTTGAGGACCCCCTCTAAAAATAGTAGAGCCTCAAATTATGGGGAGGTTTGTGCAATAATGAGGTTTCCCATATAAGGAAAGAGAGTGTATATGGGAGGTACTTTCCCACTTTTGCAGATGCTCTTAGAGTCTTAGGAAAGGGTGCAAAAGTGTCGCCCTAGCCCAATCATAAGAGAGGAGTAGGTTGCACTTTAGTGGCAAGTCTAGCTGTCGAGGAGAGCTACAAAGGTTGCTTGCTTTCATTGAACATGGAAAAATTCGAAAGTTTTAATTAATTTTTTTTCAAATTTACATTATGCCGTGACTTCACCACTTTGGTGCTTCCTTATGCTTGGCCTAAGCCTGGCCGAGATATAAATTTTTTAATGGGCCAGGGTGGCCTGGATTGGGAAACTTTAGTCCAGGCCCAACTCAGGTTGGCGGCGGTCTATGCCGTGCTAGCACACATTGACACATGCTTGGAAAAATGGGTTTGATGTGGCAGGCCGGGACGAGTTGAGGTTTATCAACAATGAATTGAAACGAAAACTACAAAAACCACCAAAAACGCCCTACAAAACTCAAAATATACGATAAAAAAACAGCCCTGAACTCAACTAAACCAAACACAATCACAGTTATTAACCAACCCGACCTACATTAAAAAGTGAGACAATTATTTTAGGATAAATTTAGAGGGACTATATTTAGATGGAGGTAAAACGAGTGAATCTTAATACCGTTCATATAGTTGTCAACAATTAGAGCTATCATCAGGCTGGGTTGTGAAATTATGGGCGACCCGACCATAACGAGGGGGGCTGGACTCCCTTATGCCTTGCTTAACCCGTCGTATATATGCTTTTTTTTAATGGGCTCGAACAGACTAGATTAAGAAACTTTGTCCCGAACCCGACCCAGGTTGGAGACGGACTAGCACATAAGCCAGAAAAATGGGTCCAGTGTGACAGGCTGAGTCGAGTAGGCCCGCCACACGTACCGAATCTATCAACAATAAAGTGAAAACGATAACCACTTAAATCACGCTCCAACAAAAGACAAGCTCAACAAAACCAAACACAATCAAACCGACCCGAGTGATCCGATCAAGATAGTACCAACTCATGTAATTACATACACATACTATTGGAGGATGAGTTGGCCTTAGCTGGCAGGGGGATTACTCCTCCAATGGCCTCCATGCCTACCAGAAAAAACAACCATGTGCTAACCCATTAAAATAAACACCACAAATATCATTAACCCACTTGCGCTTTTCTCCTTTTCCCCCTTTCCCTTCTTCACTCTTCTCTCTTCTATTTCTCCGGCGACCACATTAATTTTTCGGCGAATTTTCACCGTACTTTTACCTTCTCACTTTACTCTTCCGGCAATTACTTACTGTGATTTTCACTGTCATCTCTTCATCGATAGAAACAACGCGGATCTTTCTCTACTCTAGTCTACAGTTATTTTACCTCGGTAATTAATTTTAGGGGATTATTGTTTCGTTGACGAAACCCTAATTGAAACTATTTTCCAATTGAATCGAACAATTGAAGGTATGTGTTTGTTTTGTTTTGAGATTTTTTGTACTGGAATAATGTAGGTTTATTGTGATATAATTTGTGCCCTAACGAATTTTTAGGGTTGATATGATTAATTGAACTGTGTTTTTGTTCGAATTCAAGAAGTTATTAGTTAGTGTTATGACAGTAGTAATTTCATATTTAGTTAGGGTTTTGTAGTACCTAATTTGTAGCTTAGAATCGAGGTTAATGGAGTGCGTGATTAATTAGCTTCGCTTTTGTCGAAAACAAGGAAATATTGAAGTAGGACGTGGAGTTCGAGAGATTGTTGATTTGATCCTTGTTTAGGCAATGCTCGTATCTTAGGGTTTCGAGTCGTTGATATGAAAGATATTTGGGATGTCGTAGGAGTATGAGGTCGATGTTTTGAGGGATTTGGCTCTTTGAATAATGCAGTCTTGGAGAAATAAAATTGAGGAAGGCCCTGTTTGTTAGTGTGCTTTTTTTATGGTTAAAAGTTGGAAACTATTTAAGTCGCTATTTGATCTGGCGGTAATGGGTGTAGTAAACTATGGGACAGTATGAGGTGTAAGTGGAGCTGTCGAGTAAATGAGTATTTACGAAATGTATGTGGCAGAACTGTTAGCGTGAACTGTATAAGTTATTGCATAATGAAAAGCCAGAGATGGATTGATTAATCTATGTTGATATCAATAATCATTGCCGGAGAGCATTGAATAGCTACTATTTTGGAGTTCCATGTGCTATTGATCATGTGACAGTAGAAGTAGTATAAGCTGAGAATCGATTGAAGACTCCTTATATAATGGATTTTTGATGTGTCGTCACATAATGGGGAGGGGTTGATGTTGCAGATCACACTATAAGCTTCTGTGTTGCCTTATCAGCTATTACAGATTGCTTCTCTATGCGGTTGATTTTTGTTGAGAGGAAGAAATTAGTCACTTAAAATAGTTTCAATGTCTCGTATTGAAAATAGATAATGTCTGGTGATGAACTTTCCGTTAAAACCTACTGTGTATTACAGGAAATATATTAGCATAATCAAACTTTGGTTTTTCCAAGTATTGTCAGACTTTGATTTTGCCCAAGTGTCTTTTCTCATTGTTCAGTGGCCCCAGCTTGATTTTTGACTTATTTTTGGCAAAAATATGCTTCTGCAGTTCCGTTAGTGCAAATTTCCTGTGGTTATGGGGACAGAACTGGCAGTTTTTATATTTAATAATCACATTCTATGATAAAGATCATTCGTAGCTTCGTACTCAGTCTCAAACCTGAGGCCATTTATTCATTGCATTGCTCATTCTTTTGGAAAATCATGAAGATTTATGGTATTTAACGGTCTTGCAATTTGCATCTTCAGGTGGTCATTTCATCTAGGATATGGCAAATGCCAAAGGATCTACAAACGTTCGGAATCTGGCGCCAAATGGGAAAAACTTTCTACTGCCCCCTAAAAGTCCCTTTCCTAGTATCAATCCCACATACACTGACTATGTCCCCAGCGCCAATTCAGGACAAAAATCATTCTCGAAGAGTAGAGAAGGAAATGCATATCATCAACGAACATCATCAGAGAGTTTTATCGAGGAGCAACCTTCTTGGCTGGATGAACTTCTGAATGAGCCTGATACTCCGGTACGGAAAGGTCATCGTCGTTCATCAAGTGATTCTTTCGCTTATTTGGATGCTGCCAGTATGTCGAACATAGAATATGTGCCAGCGTCACGTGATGAAAGCAAATTCAGACCTGCGACTTCACCTCTATGGGGATCCCATAACTTTGAACACGGCAAAGAAACTGTGCAAAGGTCTCCTTATGCTGACTCAAACTTCTATGGGAAACCTAAGAACAGGCCGTGGGATGCAAGACTGTCTCCTATAAATCATCAGAGTGCCTTATATTTATCCAGAGATAACATTGTTTCTCAAAGCCAAGGATCACATGCTGGAGTTGATCTCGATTGTGCTCCATCTACAGGAACTGACATGCAGGATCTCTGTGAACCTGGTTCACATGATCCTATGATGTCCTCAGAAAAGAAAGACGGATCTCGTGCCAGACCTTCATCTGAAAATGAAACGAAACGTGCTAAGCAGTAAGTCTCATTCTGTTTCCTTTCTCAATGTTTCTCTAACTTATACAGTACGGAGTAAGACAGAGATATTGATTCTTATGCAGTTCAGTGTATACTTTAATTTATTTATTCTGTGTTATTTTTTATTGTTTAATAACCCTAGCATATCTCCTTCTGTATTCATTATACGGGAAGTGAAGTAGTCGCTGGAAGAATGGTGTTAAACGTAACTGCTCATACACTGCTTTTAATTCTTCAGATTTCGGGTCTTATGTTCTTCAAAATTGCATGACTGTAGATTTTATATTCTTATCGCAAGGTGTGGGTTTTGCAATATTGCACATGTTTGAGTAGGTGCTTTGTTACTGTGCAAAGAGCATACTATGAGTTATGGAGGTCACTAATTTGAAGTTTGAACATCTTCTTTGGCTTTAAGAAGATTAACAAAATCATATAATTACAAAAAAAAGAGCTCATAATCCTGTAAATGTGTTGGTGTAAATTTTAATGTTATTGACTTTTGTGCCAATTGTGACGTGATGTAGGCAATTTGCTCAACGCTCACGGGTTCGAAAACTTCAGTACATAGCTGAGCTTGAAAGAAATGTGCAGGCACTTCAGGCATGCTTCTCTTTAACTACAACCACTTTCTAATGCTTTTTGTTTAGTATTTATGATGTACAGGAGCGCTTCAAGGTTGTTAATTGAATTGTGCTGTGTGATTTACAGGTAGAAGGTTCCGAAGTTTCTGCTGAGCTTGAGTTCCTCAATCAGCAGAATCTAATTCTGGGCATGGAAAACAAAGCTCTGAAACAACGTTTGGAGAGCTTGAACCAAGAGAAGCTCATTAAATATTGTAAGTGTATTTGTGCAGTGATATTCAGAGATTCAGATTATGTGGTAACTTAATTTAACAGTGTCTTTATAGTGACAATGCTTGAGAAACAGTCATCAGTTGATACGTGTTTGCTAGTAATGTTTCTTTTATTGATGATTGCGATTGCCCTCTTAGGTTACAATCATGGTTTTTTTCCCGCTATCCTCTTAGATTATTAGCTGCATTCATGTCCTTAGAATGGTAAATGTTCTCCTTGTATATCAATAATGTAAATATTGCCATCATGTGTAATGTTGCTTGTTGCTTCATTGATTGCTGGTGATTAGAGTGGATGTCTCTATAAGTTACTTTGTGGTGCTAAAACTAAAAGAGTTTATGGTAATTCAGTGGAGCATGAAGTTTTGGAGAGAGAGAGAAGTCGTCTTCAGGCTTTGTATCAACTGCAGCAGCAACAACAATCTCAGCTACGGCAGCTGTCATCATCTAGCCACAGACGGAACAACAGCAAAGACCTGGATTCTCAGTTTTCAAATCTTAGCTTAAAGTACAATGAGGCAAATCCAAGCAGCGGTGCCATTGGTGGTCCAGTACATATTTGAACATTGGATTGTGTTGAGCTTATGTCCTCTTGTTTTGTCTTCAAATCCCATTTGCCGTGCCATGAAATTGCCATTTGCGCTGCAAGATTGGCACCTTTAGTCTTAAAGGTGTGCCTTAGCTGAGATTTAATAACCTAATTTCTTCTTACAACTTTATGTTTCCATCACATTTTTATGATTATGCACCTGGTGGTTGCTACAGGAATGGAAATTTGTTCCATTTTATAGTTTGATGACTTGCCGGAGGTGGTTATTGCCTTATTGGAAGGTATTTTGTGTTGTGTGTAATGTAGCCATCACTAATGTAAAACTCTCTTTATCCCATTGTATGTGGTAGCAGTTGCTAGTTAGTTGGTGCGGGAGCAATCGCTTCTACAAACGCATCATTAGTGTTGGAACCCTGCGGAAAAGCAGGAGTGGTTATGTGATGCTACTTGTTAAGTTCTCAGATTGACTTGCAATAATTTGCTTGAAAGGCAGCAACTGTGAAGCGAGCTTTCTATCACGAGATTTTTTTTGTTTTTCTTTTTTGTGTCGGCTTCCTCGTTTCAAATCCAGACACCCTGGTCTCACATTTTTTTGTGAGAGGATTTGTGAATATACGGGGTGTTCGGAGTGGGAGGAAGTACAAGAGTTGTTTCTATGCTGATGGGTTTCAAATCCGAGTCATTAAACCCATGGAAATTATGCTAGCTACAACTCTTGTTTTGCTAATAGTGCCATTGTGTCAATGTTACAAAATGCGCGGAGTGTTGAAACGTTACTGCCCCCTGCCTTGCTCAGTCGCTCTCTCTTTGCAGTACAGTCTATATTGCCGTTACAAAATGCGCCGAGTGTTGAAACGTTACTGCCCCCTGCCTTGCTCTCTCTTTGCAGTACCGTTTATATTGCCAATATTTATAGCTACTCATAGTTACCTTGTGATTCTGTGAACAATTATCTTTTGTGGCTTTATTGGCTTATACTTCGTATTTACTTTGTGTGTCTCTGACGGATCTGACGATGACTGTTCTATGGTTGGTCAACATGTTAGTAATCGTGGAACTTTTCTTAATCTCTCACTGCAATGACGACTAATCTAGTCATCTAGACTCTAACAATGCTACGAACTTGGAGTACTCAGAACGGCCTTCTAAGCAGGAGAAAGGAGCGGCGATTTCTGATTTCTTATTTCACAGTCGGCTTGGACGTCTATCTCGCAATTGTCGTCCATGTACGGCTCTCAATATCACAGGATAATTAAACTGAAGTAAAGTTAATATATCAAATGCTACGAATATTTTTTGAATCAATCTTGACGAGTCTGAAATGAAACTTGATAAAAATACGACTCTGAATTTACGAGTACTTATCAAAAATCATTAAACACGTGATGTGATTTAGAAGAAAAGGCATTAAAATACCGTGACCATGACGCTAGACTACCATCCCCATTCCCACAATCCCACGTACAACACTTGTTTACATTTATACTCTACAGTTCCAACTCCATTGTCCACACATTCATTATTACTATTCCAACAATTTAGGCCTTCTTTCTTCAATCATCATCACTCTCACTTTCACTCAAACTTACTATTTCCAGTTTTTTACCCTAATTCAAGATCGCATTTTCGATTTTCCAGGTTAATGTACTCACATTGCTTAATCAATCTATTAATTCACTAATTACTGTAATTAATTGCGTGATAGTGATTAAATCGTGTGATTGCAGGTGAATTAAGGAATCAAATCAAGTGATTTAAGTAATTAATTAATTATGAGAGGACGTCAAGCGCAAGGAGATGCAGCTTTATCGACGTACAAGCGTGTTCCTGCTAAAGATAATTCACATCATCTTCTTCCTGGTTATATTCTATCTCTTCTGCTTTGTTTTTGTGATTTTTGATTTTTTCTATTACGATTTGAAATAATGGCGTTAGTCTTGTTTAAGACGATTTTAAGTTTACATATACCGAGTAATCACTATAACTGTCGTAGGTACGGAAAGATGTCGTTTATGTTTAATACAGTCTCAAATGAGAATTTGTATAAATAATGAGTAGTCATTATAACTGTCGTATGGAAAGATGTGTTTTAAGTTTAATACGGTCTCAAATGAGAATTTGTATAAGTAATGAGTAGTCTTTATAATTGTCTTATGGAAATATGCCCTTTTAAACTTAATACGGTCTCAAACGGGAATTTGTATAAATTATGAGAGTGCATTTTAACTATCACTAAGCGAATGACGTAGTATGGAAATACCTCGTTTTAAGCTTAACACGGTCCCAAACGAGAATATGTATAAAAAATGAGAGTGCATTTTGTCAGGTGTCGGTGAACTGAAAATAGCAGAGTTGATTCGTTTTACATGTTTGTGTGCTCCATTTGTTGTTGTTTTTGTTTATTTACTGCGAAAAATTATAGTTCAAAATTGTATATTTTGCGTGTTTGGAGGAAAAAAATCGTAAATTTACCAGTAGTTGCTCTATTTTTAGTTGATGTTACTGCTGTGTTTATAGTGACTGAGTAGTGAGGAACATTGGAAATGAAATGCAGAAATGACATGTATACTAAAGATTTAGCTTTTGGTAGATGTATTTGTGATAATCTGTAGAATTATAATTGTTGCCGTTTATTTGGGAGTACACCAATACTGAACTCAGCAAACTGTTTGTTTTGGGTATTGTTTAGGTCGCCTTCCGGGGTTTGGGAAAGAAGGTGGAAATCCAGCATGGTCAAAGTCGCTACCTCATGTTTTCGTTGCTACGATTTCGTCGTTTTTGTATGGGTATCACCTTGGGTATGTGCTGAGTTCATATAAGTATACTGATTTTCAATTATTTCCTATGATGTTAGAGTAAGTTCAGAAGGAAGCAACAACCTTTGAATCTTTGACAGGATTTAAATTTCACTTGTAAGGGTCCTTTATTGCTAGTCACATTGAAGTCTGACATTGATTAGAGAGTAGACTGTCGATCACTAAATAAATGAAAAAGTTGTCCCTTTTATCGATTAAAATTTGATCGGATCCAATTATTTTCTGTCTGACAAGTCCTATTAAGGTAGCTGACAATTATCCCAAGATGTAACTAATGTGTCAACTGCCTTAGCCAAGATATGAGTTTTGCGAATTTAGGTGGGCTACCAAGCAAATTGCGAATGGGAAGGGTATAAGTATATACCTAGTTTTGAAAAACGCGGGTCCAATGGTATGTCAAATAAGTCTAGTATATCAAAAATGGCAACGGCGAGGGTCAAAGAATCATCCAAAAATGGCAAGAATTTAAAGATGGTACAACTGAGTGTATTGGCAGATTTTATTTATTTGAAGAGACAAGTTTTACTTGTGAAATAATGATGATATTTAATTATACAACGGTTCTTTAATTGGTTAACTGATACATGTATTTGATGTTTTATGCAGAGTAGTAAATGACACACTCAAAAACATATCCTTAGATCTTGGCTTTAGTGGGAATACTATGGCAGAAGGTAAATTTACATTTGGTTTTTGTATTGTTATGTGCGTACTCTACCTTTTTTTTATATTCATTTCTAACGGAATCAAAGTCCTGTTATTCTTTGGTGTGAGGATATGATGTAATAAAGCAAAATGACTCACTAATTTTCTGCGCCTGTATTGTGAAACAACAACAATTAATGCAATTCTCGGCAAACTTTTTATTATGGGTTATGACTTATGAGGAAACTGTGTTTTAAGCACCCGTGTAAAGCTGCGTACAACCCCCTACCTCACCATAGGTAGGAGCCTTAGAGGATGTGTGTTAATGTTGTTTTATAGTTAGGGGACTTGGGGCATTAAGCTGCTGTTGTCTTGGACCTTAATACATAGCAGCTTGTTGAGGACTCAAGGTCTACTTCATGAGGACCTTTTCAAAGATTTGACTACATTTGATTGATCATTTATTTTCTTGTCATATAGGTCTTGTAGTAAGCACTTGTTTAGGTGGTGCATTTGTTGGATCTTTATTCAGTGGTTCAATTGCTGATTATTTTGGTCGGAAGAGATCTTTCCAGCTGAGTGCACTGCCTATGATTATCGGGGCTTCAGTAAGGTGCGCGGAAGGAATTGCTCTTCTCTTTTATGATGTTTATGCATATTACAAAGTTTGTAAAATTTTGGGAGAAGACAAGAGTGATGGTAATTGTTCGGCCCTCGAGCCTCTAAGCTTTTGTCTTTTGCTTCTGTTAGCTTGTTGGGAAAATAGTAAGAACCTTTAGGTCTTCTAGCCTCTAGGAGGAGACATATTTGATATTTGGATGTATAGGCAATTAGGCATCGTTAAAGAATTCGACAATTCGTGTTCGTGCGACATTATGGTTCAATTATTGACCGCTCCCATGTTAGTTGAATGAATACGAGGCCGCGAGGGTGCATGTTTACACTGTTTGACATAAACACCTCACTTCTTTTACTTTCTCCTACCTTACTCTCTTTTAATGACCCTGGAGCGGGGGTGGGTGGGGGGTGGGCCGTGGGGGCATCCGACCGTCTCTTACCCACACTTTACGGGTGCCCTTGAGGGCTTCAAATAATGTTGCGTTTTCCTTTTAGAAGTATTTTTACATTTATTGTAGTTTATACTGCACCTCTCCGGACACTCGATTACAATGTTTTTTCCCATTTAATGTTCTAGCCCTTTTCCTCCCAAATTCTTAGAAGTTAATGACAAACAACCAATAAGGAGCTACATGATTATGAAGAGAATGATTATGAGGAGTTTTTCATTGTTTTTTTTACCCAATTAATTTCATAATCGAGCAATTTGTGTTTCCTAATTTATGGGCAAGTAGCTAAAACGACTAATAAAAAAAGAGTAAAGGAGTAGTTCCTTTGGTCACCCCATCATGAATTAGTACAGGCATGTAATCTTTTATTATGCTAAAATCTAAAGTGTTAACATAAACAACTTTCAGTGCAACTACAAATAGCTTGACTGGTATGCTTCTTGGGAGGTTTCTTGTTGGAACTGGCATGGGACTTGGCCCAGCTGTTGCAGCTCTTTATGTGGCTGAGGTACATAAAATCTTGTATTTTAATAACTAGAAGCGAATCTGGAAATTTGCATTGACATGAATATTTATCAATATAATGCAGGTTTCACCAGCCTATGTGAGGGGTACTTTTGGAAGTTTCACCCAGATTGCAACTTGCCTTGGGCTAATGGGGTCTTTTCTAATTGGCATTCCTTCTAAGGACACTAAGGGTTGGTAAGAACGCTTCAAAATAATAAAATTATGGTTTGATTTATTTTCACAGGTGATGTAGTTGATACAATAGTCTTAATCTACTTAAGTTTTCAGGTGGCGTGTTTGTTTCTGGATACCTGTAATTCCGGCGGTAGTACTTGCCTCTGCAATGGAACTTTGTGTAGAGAGTCCTCACTGGCTCTTTAAGGTTATTCTTCCTCACTTGGCTTTCTTTTCACTTTTTATGTTTTTTTTTATCATCTAACAGGTAAGGCGTTAAGCTTTGTAATTTTTCCTCTTGCTTTGCTGGAATGCATGCTTGGTAATCTTAATCTTTCATAACAAATTATGAAATACTGGCGTCGTTTATCTTTTTGTGTTTGCGATGAGAGATGTGTCCCAAAACCAGGTATGGATAAGTTTGTATGTAGTATTTTTTTTTGTACATTCTAGGATAAATAGACAATCTATCCACATCTTATTCTTTGAAAATTCGGGGTAAAACAATAGAGAAGGAATGCGATCACTTCATCCAAAGTGTGTGATTGCTAGTAAACTCTAAGGAAAATTTGAGACGCTTTCCTACCATAGAAGTCACATGCTATTTCATTCTCTAATTTGAGAGGGTATCTACGGAAAGTGATATGGCAGGCGGTTTTCAAGTAGAACCAAAGACTATACACCGACACGACACGACACAACACTTCAATTTAGACCACAAAATAGGAAAATTCACCCAAAATAGCCGTGTCCGACACTCCGACACGTGTCAAACACGACACTGTATCCGAGAGTAGGAGTAACACAGATTTTCTTAGGCTTTAGAATTTGATAGAGTAAAGCAATGACTTCCTAAACTATCTCCGCTTCTTGTGTTATGGCACTGAGTCAATGCAATTTTCAATACCATTTTCTTTGAGTCACTCAAATATCAATCGGTGTTTAGAGTAAAGGTGTTTAGGGAAGGGTTAAGGTTGTTTAAATTGAGCCCAATGGATGTTGTAAATATGATTCACTATTCTTTGATCTGGGCCCGGGGATAGCATGGAATAAAGTAAAGTGTCTCAGAACCGCCTAATTATGTCTACAAGTTATAGCTACACGCTCATTGATGAGACTTTGAGAGGTTTGATGCACTACGGTAATTATTTTCTTTGAAATTCAAGAAAATGATATCTCCCATCTTTAATAAGAATTCATGACTAGGGTGTACAGCATGGAGTTGGCAGATTACTGAAATTATGAGGTCAATTTTAAAGAAAGACTACTTCTTGGCCGAATTTTTCCCCGGAAACTGAATTGACTGTCCTAGTTAGCTCTGCACCTGAGCAGGATAACAAAATTCCGAAGTACTGGTGTAGTAGGGTTGCCCATTTGCGTGCACAGATTATGCGGTCCTTTGAGATCCATTCAACCAGACTTGCTTTAATAACATTGTTTTTTCTTCAATCTTGATTGAACTAACATCTAATACAGTGTAAGGCCTCTTAGCATTCTATGAGTGGCGAATATTATGCTAGAAAGTTATGTAACTTTACATCTTTTTGTTTTTGGTATCCTCTGTTCCTGCATACTTGAAATTGTTTTAACTCACTTTAAAAGTTGAGTCTCTTGAGCCTCGAGGGTTCTCTGTAAGCATTCTCTATGTTAATCTCTTTTTTCTGATCTTAGAAAGGAAGGAGTGTTGAAGCTGAAGCTGAGTTTGAGAGAATATTGGGCGGGTTGCATGTGAAGAGTGCGATATCTGAGTTGTCAAAGTCAGAGAGAGGTGATGAAGCTGAGGCAGTGAAATATACAGAGCTATTTTATGGCCGACATTTTAAGGGTAAAATCCATCAATTCTTCTAGAATGTTAGTGTCTGTACCCTGCCTATAGCTCCGGTTTTTTATTTTGCTTCATTTTGCAGTGGTTTTCATTGGGTCTACCCTCTTTGCTTTACAGCAGCTATCAGGCATAAATGCTGTGTTCTATTTCTCGTCCACTGTTTTTAAGAGTGCTGGAGTTCCATCAGATGTTGCAAATATGTGTGTAGCAGTTGTTAACTTATCTGGTTGGTATTTTTATATTCTCTTGTAGTTGAGGTTTCATGATTTTCAATGGTTTTATTTCCGATGCATCTTTCTCTCAAAAATAATAAATCAACCAAGAGTTATTTGAATGACATTTCTAATACACATGCATCATTTAACTTGTAACGTAAGATCATTCATCTATAAATGCGAATGGTACTAACTCACTGTTCAATTATTTTTCAGGATCATGCGTTGCAACGCTACTTATGGATAAACTAGGAAGGAAGGTGCTTCTTTTGGGAAGTTTTTTGGGCATGGTAAGATAAACGCGCATGTATTATTTTTGCTTAAAAAAGTTTTTTTACCTCATTTTGAGATTACAATGGAATCCCGTTCATGAAAATGGGGCATGTGACTAATTTCCTATTTGCTTTTTCTTTATTGGGGTGATTGAACACTGAGTTGTACGCAACAAAGTTAGGAGGTTCGTCCTCCTAGACTTGGCATTTATGTATTTTGCTTATGCTCTCACTTTATGAGTATTTCTATTAATGTGTTTCACTAATTAAACTATTTCAGGCTTAGGCTATTTTGGGTAGAATACATTTTTTTCCTTTCTTCTTTTTCATAATTGCTACGGTGATTTTGTATCCTGCTTCTTGTTCTTTCCTTGTTTCTGATTTTTTGTTGCTCGCCTTCAGGCTTCAGCATTGGGTCTTGAAATTATGGCTGCAAGCTCTTTCGTTTCTCATGGAACATCAGTTTACCTTTCTGTTGGAGGCGTATTACTGTAAGTATGCAGTATTAAGATTGTATTGATTTTATTGTCATGTGGATAGGCTGTTATAAACTCACAGGGCAAGTTCCTTTGTTTTGTTGTCGAACATCAGGTTACCCGTATACTCTCAAGTCTTAACTAATCCAGAATATACAGGTCATAAAGAAATGAGTTAGCTTGATTTGGATAATTTCCTTTATGATCAAGTAAAAAGTGTCACATTTTAGGCTAGGTGCATGCTTTGGGGAGAGAAACGGCTAAAACCTTTCTTTATTGCCGCATTTTAAATTTATCGTTTGAACGGCAGAAAAAAATGTGTTCAGATCTATGCATACCATTTGGATGACCAGTTGACGTAGTGCATTTTGATGTCTGTTTCATGCTATATTCATGATGTTGCATTGCTTTTCTAGGGTGGTTCTTTTCTTTGCACTGGGAGCTGGTCCTGTACCTAGTGTTCTCTTGTCAGAAATGTTTCCCAATCGAATAAGAGCAAAAGGGATGGCTTTGTGCATGGCTGTACACTGGGTAATTTTGTTTACTGTGTTCAATCTCCCAAGGTTTTATTGTTATTAAAATTAATTTTTGCGTTAAATTTAGTACTCTGGTTATGTCTATAATTATTGCGGAAGATACAATAGTTGCATATTGGAGATGCTTGCTTCAATTCTGTATGCAGTTTCCTCTTGATCACGCTGATGTGGGAGCACTTCATTGAGATTTTTTAATCACCAAGATATCCGTTGGACTCTTAAGGTGTTTGAAATCTGTTGCTAATATCCTGTTCTACAGCTGTTAATGAATGTTTGTTGTTTCCAGGGAGTAAATTTTTTCGTCGGTCTATTATTTTTGCGGTTACTTGAGCAATTTGGAGCAAAGCTTGTGTATACCTTCTTTGCGACCTGCTGCTTGATGGGCTTCGTCTTTGTGAAACGCAACATATTGGAAACCAAGGGAAAATCGTTACAAGAAATCGAGCTTTCACTACTTCCTGAATGAAGGTATGTCAGTTTTGAATGTTGTAAGATGACAGGCATGTACAATAAAAGTTCTTTCAAGTGTTTCGAAAATCATAGAGCAAAACTAAATTGTTCTTTTGCTGAGGTAGCTTGTTTTCCAGTATAAGTGGACCATAGTCCGTGGTTTTAGACGGAATACATTTAACTACAAATGAGAAGTTCTCACTTAGGTGTTAGACCGTCTCATACAAGAATTTCATTTAGATGAAACTTTCTTTAAACTTATGAAGTGGACACTATCTTCTTGCCCATTTCATGTAGAATAACATCGATCCTCCTCAAAATATCTAACCGACATTTAGGGTTATTCCAACTGACTTATACTTCCTAATTTTGCAGCAAAATATTTTCAATCTTTCATGCAACTCGAAGAATGCTGCTAATGGATGACCAAAATGAGTCTTTTATCGCCACATTTGGTCGTCAAAGCTACAATTTTGGTGCATACAGCCCCTTAGAGTCATATGTGTGCGGCCATGGTGATAGCCCTGATAGGCGCTCAAGGGAAGTCGTTTACATGGTGCACTTTTTTAGAGCCTTTACCGATATTGACATTGCCGTTCTACCCCCAGTAAGACTAGGTCGGAAGAGAGTTGGGCTTTGGCCTTGTAAGTTGTAACGAATTCTGTGGTTGTTAGATGTTGCCTTTCTTAGAAAGGCAAGACATTTGGTACATGTATGTATAATGAACATATATCATAGAAAGATGTTTATTACTATAGCTTCGAAAAGTTGATATTTACTAATTCTCCCGTCTCAAAATCATTTGTTTATTCTATTTATTCTTTATGAGGAGTATTTTAAACAAACTTACAAAGCTACAAAGGTAAACTTACTTTATTGGAAAAATTATTAAGTACTAATATTCATGTTAAATGTGATCGAGAGATTCAGTTAATGGTTAATACTCCGCATATATACGATGGGGGTTGGGAAATGCTATTGACCTTCTCTTTCCCACCTTTTCCAAGCTTCTTTCACAAGGTAAAACATACATAAATAAGTAGTATAAATTTGTCTACTTGCATTTCAATAGTTGATGGCAAAATATAATTTTTTTTAATCGTTTTATTAGAGGAGAAGGTTGGAGAGAAGCTCGAAAAAGAGAAATAAAGAGAAGGTTTTTTAATCGTTCTATGCAGTGATCTCACTCACTAACCTACCCAACTTCCCAATGTCATTCTATTCCCTCAACACACAAATTTATCGATGCATTTTACAATTTTTTGATGCATGGACACGCTATCCACTCGACACACACCAAGATATCAATACTCGAATAAATATTTGGCGGTAAAAATGGGCATCACGTCACATCTTGGCTCAAATGACGTGACTCGAAATTCAAGATTAGAGACTCATAGTAGTTTTGAATAGAGCAACTCTAGCATGGTATGAAATTCGAGTTGATTTGGTTTGAACAACCTGTATTCAAGTTCATCTATTCAAGTACTGGTCAAGTTAGTTTTGTTTAAATAATTTTTTATTCCTCAAATGATCAAATCTCAAGTTTCATGAATGTCTTTAAATTGTGTATTGTTTTGGTGGATGTTTGTTCAAATAATTTCTTTATGTTTGCGCTTGTTCATGGGGATAATTCTGTAAGCCAAAAAGCTCTAATTCTAATGAAGTTGCTATAACCAATTCATCTTCATTGATCTCCTTATCAACCACCTTCCTTCTTTGGTCCACTAATGGTCCATACACCCAACTACAATACAAGTAGTAAATTATGTTGAAGAAGCTTAATATAGCAAGAAGCCAATAGTAATTGTCATAATGACCTTTATTTACATTGCTTGTAATCCAACCCTCCTTACTTCCCTTCTTCGTAATGCCGTCCACGACGTTCAATATTAAACTCGCGATCAAGCTTCCAAATGCCATGCCTACACCCAATAGAGAGGTTGCGATACTTGACATGTTCTTGGGGAGCTCCGAGTAGTAAAACTCGGTTTGCCCTATACCATTGAAGGACTCAGCTAAGCCAGCGAAAACATAATGAGGAATGGTCCACATAGCAGACATGTGGAGTACTGCTTGTGGATTGTTTTCGAGACCCTCAGTTATGGCCTTTTGCCTCCGGATACTCTCTACAATTGCGGCTGCCACCATGGACATAAAGGAGCAGAAGAGGCCGATACCCATTCTAAGTTTTACACTAATGCTGACAGGCTTTCCGCAAACTTTTGAGGCCAATGGAAGAAGAATTCGATCATAGATTGGAATCCAGATTACTATGACAATGACGAGGAATGTGCTGAAAGAGGCAGCTGGGATTTCRAACCTTGGGCCTAGATGCCTATCCATGGTCTTGGCTAGCAGCACGGGGAATCAACCAGCGCTCGTGGTTACGGACATCATGATAGAGGCTGACCAAATCGGAATGATTCTGAGAAGGGATTTTAGACCTTCAACTTCATCGACTGTGGTAA
Source organism: Silene noctiflora (assembly GCA_009801015.1). NCBI lineage: Eukaryota > Viridiplantae > Streptophyta > Magnoliopsida > Caryophyllales > Caryophyllaceae > Silene > Silene noctiflora. The sequence goes on along the minus strand of VHZZ01000480.1, from coordinate 12,782 downwards.
GTCGCCATGGATGAATGGCAAATCCATCAGGGCCAATGTCTTGGTCAGGATTATCAATGATGCAAGCTTTATTTAAAAACCTAAAAGCACGTTAGATTACAAGATTAAACGCGAAAGAATGAGACTTAAAAGGCATAAGATATCGTGTTTGTAAGCTGAAAACTAAACCTTAATGTGCTACTTGGTAAGGATGTTTCACATTCCTTTCTTTGATAGTAATGCACATTTGTTCCTTGAGCCAGATAATTCATTTTCCTGTTCTTGTAAGCTGCAACAACTACTTGCGCCACGCTTGAAAATAAACTCTTCTTTATCTTGATTGTCCTATAATACGGAGAAACAAGGAAGAAAGACAAAGCAGATAAGAACATTAGAATGACAGGGATTCCAAACCCTATCTTCCAACCGAAATGATCTTGAATATAGACAATCACCGTCATTGCAATAACAACAGAGAAACATCCACATGCATAGTAAAAATTGAAGAAGGTTTCAAGAACCCGCTGATTCTTAGGATTGTCGCGTTGATCAACTTGATCGGCTCCAAATGCCTGGGAGCAGGGCCTAACGCCACCGGCTCCAATCGACATGAGAGTAAAAGCGACAACTAGAAGTGTATACTGCCCTGCTGTCGGGGATTGACATTTGCTGGCAAACGGGTCGCATGGTGGAGGCCTTGCTTGCGGAATTAGTGTTGTCATTCACAGTGTAATCATCCCCTATATATCAAGAATTCATCACTAAAACAGTGTCGGAAATAGACGTCCGATGCAATAAACATCCTAATGACAGGTCACTGGACACAAATGTTCAAGACGGCAAAGCGAGTATTAGATCGAAAACAGATTGATCAATTCAATTTTATTTAAACTACATTTTTGCTAAAACGAGTTAAACCCGGTAAATTACACCATATATTATAATCATATTGACTATAAACCCATATTCGATCATTGTATGCATATTGCATACTGCTGTCATGATTCACAAGTGTGTTAGATGGTCTCGTCTCTTAGGACCTATATTAGAAAAACCGATAAAATATATCAATATAGTCAATATAATTGAAAATAATATGACTGCAGAGTACCAGGGTGAAGGAAATTACCAAGAGACTGATGATGGAACCAATACCAATAGTAAGGAATCGGCCTGCAAAAGAATCAGCAACGAAAGCTCCTACAATGGGCAAGAAATTGAGAGCTGCACTCCAAATTTAGAGTAAATTTTGTGCTTTTGTTACACTCATATTGTAATCTTTCATCAAGTATATAATCATGTTTGGCAACAAACCATAACTCGCCACCTTCTCAAACGACTCATTTGCTGCAGGTACATGTATTCATTAGGCAAAACTCAAAATCCATTATGCATATGTAAAAAAATGTTGCGTTTCATTTGAGTATGATGATTTGAGTTTAAAGAGCTGGTTTTGTTTAAAACCGTCTTAAACTAACATGATCATTATCGTTGAATGGACCATGTGACATAGACAAAAGTAGCTTAAGACGGTTTTAAATGAGATTTTGAAACGGGTTAAATACCTATGATGAATGGTAAGGTGATAAAGCCACCCTTTTTGTTGCAGGAGGGCTNCTTGTTTATGATCTTGGTTCATCTTTGCGTCTTCTTCACTTTTCTCCGTGACATCTCGAAAATAAAAGAGAGAGGGAGAAATGAGGAAATTTCTTAACAATCAATTTGTGTTGGTAGCAATGTAGCATTACTGACATGAGTTAGTATTTAAATTAGTAAAAGTTGATATTCGTTGTATATTCGCTCTTAATTTCGGAAATATTCGTTTTAAGATTAAAACAGGTCAAATAGAGAGTAATATTCAACTTAGGTGGATAAAACACAATTTTGATAATTTCTAGATATTTTACTTTTATTTCATAGAGTTAGGCGCTATTTTTTAGATTTAATGTCACACGTATAAATTAAGTTCAGCGAAATTAAGTTAAGTTCAGAAAATGTTAGCAAAATTAAGTTTAAAAAAGTTAAGTAAAATTAAGTTCAGTTAACCTCCTATAAAGTTCAGTTTAGAAAAATTAAACTCCTATAATTAAATTAATAAGTTAAGTTCAACAAAATTAAGTCCAAATAAACAAGACCTTAGAGTATACTCCCTCCTAGTCGATCATTTCTTCCCTCTTTCCTTATTCATGCTAGTCCGATTTTCTTCCCTCTTTTCCTTTTGGAATGTTTTATGTAGTCTAAATTTAATTGCAAGTACTATATTAAGTGGCCCAAAATCAATTCCTTATTTCTTGTGCAAAGTGAGAGGGGAAGAAATGATCGACTAAGAGGGAGTATCGTATTTAACAAGTTTCAAGTCTAAGAATACATCAATTTTAAACACTAAATTAAAGGTAATTATATAGTGTAAATGACACCAAATAATATTAAAATAGCTCAGTTTCTTACCGATTAATGTTTGAGATAATTCATTTTTGGAGAGTCTTGGTCTAGAAGACTTCTCACTAAATCTCCTTCCCACATCATCTTGATCATTGACTAGGTAAGATGATATCGACACTCGTTTTTCCGGATGATTTGGTGATTTATAGTCTTCTTGATTATTATTTTCTTCATGTTCTTCATCTTGAGAAGATAACAATGGAGAAGATGATGATGAAGCTTTACGTGCCTTTCCTCGTAAATTCCAAAAAGATTTTAAATGTTTGTAAATCTTCATTAATCTAAAATGAAAGCCAAAATTAAATTTGGAGTCTACAATTTTAATTAAAAAATTTCAATCAGGGTTTTATTAATGAACAATTAGTTAAGCAAGTAGTTGAAATTCACAAAATAAAATAACTAATCTTTATAGTGATGTATATGTATTCACTGTTAAGTTGGGTCTGATTTCAAACGGGTCATTTTGGTCTGAAGTAATAAAACGTGATTTTGTAACTATTTTACAGCTAAATGTGACCATTATTAAGAAAAACAAATTACCATAAGCATAAGCCAACTTTGAAGAAGTAACAAAAACATTGCTTGCTGAAAGTTAAATACAAGTTTTATATCACCCCGTTTTTGTTAGTAAGTTTAATAACAACTCTACTTTGTCACAGATGTATGAAACGGAAAGAGTATTAAAATTTTCAACTTTATAACCCAAAAAAATGAAGTCATGGGAGCAATACCTCAAATGCATATTATAGAATTTCAATCACCATTGCAACAAATTACACAAAAACAAACTTCTTCTATGAAATAGTCAACACCTAAAATGATCATGCAAGTCAACATTTTTCATGCCTACTAGTATTTCTAAGCATACGTACTCAATTAAACTTGGTTGATCTCCTTTTGAGCCACCTTCCTTCTTTGCTCAACTAATGGTCCATACTCCCAACTACAATACATGTAATAAAGTATGTTTAAGAAGCTTAATATAGCAAAAAGCCAATAGTAATAGTCATAGTGACCTTTATTTACATTGCTTGTAATCCAACCCTCCTTACCTCCCTTCCTTGTAACACCGTCCACGACGTTCATTATTAAGCTCGCGATCAAGCTTCCAAATGCCATGCCTACACCCAATAGAGAGGTTGCGATACTTGACATGTTCTTGGGGAGCTCCGAGTAATAAAACTCGGTTTGTCCTATACCATTGAACGCCTCGGCTAAGCCAACAAAGACATAATGAGGAATGGTCCACATAGCGGACATGTGGAGTACTGTTTGTGGATTGTTTTCGAAGCCCTCAGTTATGGCTTTTTGCCTCCGGATGCTTTCTACAATTGCGGCAGCTACCATGGACATAGATGAGCAGAAGAGGCCAATACCCATTCTTAGTTTTACGCTAAGGCGGACAGGCTTTCCGCAAACTTTTGAGGCCAATGGAAGAAGAATTCGATCATAGATTGGAATCCAGATTACCATGACAATGACGACGAATGTGCTGAAAGAGGCAGCTGGGATTTCGAACCTTGGGCCTAGATGCCTATCCATGGTCTTGGCTAGCAGCACGGGGAATGAACCAACGCTCGTGGTTACGGACATCATGATAGAGGCTGACCAAATCGGAATGATTCTGAGAAGGGATTTTAAATCTTCAACTTCCTCGACTGTGGTAAGTCGCCATGGATTAATGGCCAATCCATCAGGGCCAATGTCTTGATCGGGATTCTTAATGATGCAAGCTTTATTTAAGAACCTACAAACACATCAGATTACAAGATTAAACGCGAAAGAACGAGACTTCAATGGCATAAGATATCGTGTCTGTAAGATGAAAATTAAACCTTAATCTGCTACTTGGTAAGGATGCTTCACATTCCTTACTTTGATAGTAATGCACATTTGTTCCATCAGCCAAATAATTCATTTTCCTGTTCTTATAAGCTGCAACAATTACTTGCGCCACGCTTGAAAATAAACTTTTCTTTACCTTGATTGTCAAATAATGCCGAGAAGCAAGGAAGAAGGAAAAAGCGGATAAGAGCATTAGAATGACAGGGACTCCGAACCCTATCCTCCAACCGAAATGATCTTGAATATAGACAACCACCGTCAATGCGATAACAATAGAGAGGCAAGCACATGCATAGTAAAAATTGAAAAAGGTTTCAAGAACCCTTTTATTATTAGGACTGTCCCTTTGATCCACTTGATCAGCGCCAAATGCCTGGGAGCAAGGCCTAACGCCACCGGCTCCAATCGACATGAGAGCAAAAGCAATGATTAGAAGCGTATACTGCCCTACCGTCGGTGATTGACATTTGTTGGCTGATGGGTTGCACGGTGGAGGCTTTGCTTGTGGAATAATTGTCGCCATCCACAGTGTAATCATCCCCTATATATCAAGAATTCATCACTAAAACAGTGTCGTAAATAGGTGTCTGATGCAATAAACATCCAAATTGCACGTCACTGGACACAAATGTTACATAACCCGACTGTTCGAGATTGCAAAAGCTAGTATTAGGTCCAAAACAGATTGATCAATTCAAAGTTTTTTTTTTCTACTACTATGCATCTTTGCTAAAACAAGCTTAACTCGGTAAATTACGCCATATATTCTAACAACCCCACTTCATCAAAAGAGCTTAGACATACATTATGTTTTCCAACGCGGTTTCGATCAAGCTAGCCAAAAATAACGAATTTTTATAGCCAAAATTCATGTAATGGTACATTCTGTCAAGAAACCATCTCAAGATCGGTTTTATATTCTTACACGCCCCCTCACATGAATGTCCTTCGGGCTTGAAGTGTGGATGCAACTGCAAGCCTCCCTCCTATACCTCGTGTGAATTGAAGGGGTGGGAGCTAGTGACCTATTGGTCACACCGTCTTTGATACCATGTCAAGAAATCATCCCAACCAAAAGCTACTGATGGGTAAAGTCCCAAGATCGATTTTATATTCTTACACATACATTCTTAACTCAAACCACGTTATGTATGTGGTCCAAAAAGGCAAAACACTTCTCCTGCACTTCAATAAATTGCAATTAATTTGGGATGTAATTAAACGGTGCAATTATGTTAGCATTATATCATTAATGATTATTGATTAACCAACATACATGTCATCATCTTTATGTATGGTTTTACACATGTCCGATAAACCTATGTGTCAACATGATACCGATGTATGCATACAAGTGTCACGGTGTAATCATCTTGATGTACGGTTTAAAACATGATAGAGTATATATTTTGCTTCATCCACTTACTTTTCGTCCCCACACGATATATATATCAGTTTAATTGCATGATAGAGTATATATTTTGCTTCATCCACTTACTTTTCGTCCCCACACGATATATATATCGGTTTAATTGGTTGTGACCGCGTAAAGGGAGAAGGTGGATAGCAACCTTCATTGTTTATTTCATATGTGTATCAATGACTTGTTTAATTGTTATATGAACGGTTTTGCACATTAGTGATTATCGTTTCTTAGAGAACATGTTAGAAAACTCGATAAAACAAGTAATCAAAAAATAACCGAAATTTATACAACTATGGAGAGTGAAGGAAATTACCAAGAGACTGATAATGGATCCAATACCGATAGTAAGAAATCGACCCGCGAAAGAATCAGCAACAAATGCACCAACAACGGGCAAGAAATTGTTAGCTGCATTCCAAAAGTAGAGCAAATTCTGTGCTTTTGTTACATTCATTTTGTAATCTGTCATCAAGTATATGATCATGTTTGGCATCAACCCATAACTTGCCACCTTCTCAAATGACTCATTTGCTGCATGGACATGCATTTCATTAATCAAAACTCATCATTAATGCATGATTTAATTTACACAGTTGATCTTGTTTAAAACCGTCTTAAACTTGTAACACACTCCCTCCTCCATTTCTTTGATAACTTTCACTTACAAAGTCACATTTTTTAAGAGAAAAAATGAATGAAAATGAGAGAGTATTACAATATTATTATAACTCCCTCTGTTCCGCTCATTTATTTACCTATTACTTCCTCCATTTCAATTATTTATATACATTTTAAGGTTAACCTTTTACATTGGGTAGGATTTGATGGATTTGAACATCTAATTGCACTGTTATCTACTTGTCATTCACTGACTACAACTACAAATGATTCACCTCCAGTCTTCTGGGTCTTTGTTTCAAAAGTAGAGGTAAATAAATAGCGAGGCCGGAGGAAGTGCATGCATATATGTTACATAATCATATAACATGATCACTAATTCACTATAGCTATGTAGAATGGACCGTGTAACATAGGGGAAAAAGCTTAAGACGGTTTTAAATAAGATTTTGTAACGGGTTAAATACCTATGATGAATGGTAAGGTGATAAAGCCACCCTTTTTGTTGCAGGAGGGATCTTGGTTCATCTTTGTGTCTTCTTCCCTTTTCTCCATTATAAATTTATAATAATTTAAAGAAAATAAAAGCTTGATATATTGAAAAAGAGAAAGAGGGCAAAGTATGGAAACTTCTTAACAATTTGTGTTGGGCAATAAGCCAATAAGTACTTAAATATCATGATTTTTACTGCGTTTCTTTCTGTTTTTACCGTTTGCAGTAAGCCAGTAATAATAATAAAATGTGTCAAATAATATTCAACTTAGGTAGATAAAACACAATTTTACTATACACATTTTATTCTTATCTCATAAAGTACTCTATTTCTTATTTAACTATCTTAGCCTTAAATCTAATGTTTAAACAATAACTTACATTAAACTTTTCATACTTTATTCCCCATCACAAATAAAGTAAATTTAAACTATTGACGGAACAAAGGGACTAAAATGGACAAAAGAATAGGAGGACAAAATAGTTTAGGAGGCAGATTTTACACTGACAAAGTAGTGACACAAGGGAGACTTTGCTTTCTCGGGTATGTTGCTATGTTAGCATGTTGCGTCTCTCCATCTTTGTCTTTTCTGTAGGGTTTTTTATACTCTCTCATCCAGATAAATGGTAACACATATTTAAAATGGACGATTCACCCCCACCCATTTAACCCAATACTTTATTTGGTAAAAAATAAGACTAACTTATCCTTATTTTCATTACCTATTTACAAATTTGTCATTCTATGGCCCACTCACCCCCACCCATTTAACCCACCCTAAACTCAATTAAAACCCAATACATTATTCTTGTGGCCCCATAAAAGTTTTCAACTTTATCCCTCATTTTTCCACCTTTATTTAAATAACCCTTTTTTTCTTATGTTATCATTTTTATCTGGATCGGAGGGAGTATATTTTTTCGATAAGATAAAAAAATTAGATTGATCCTTTAGAATATGACCAATATCTATTTCATTTCTTTTGTTGAGCGGTAAGTAGTGGTCAACAACTTTAAAGACCTCGAAAGAGTTGGACAAGATTGCTCAACAAAGGCCATAAGGTCATCGACTTTGTTGGTCTCCCGAAAGCAATGTTAGTTGTTGAACTATCACCTTCTCTAAGAAATGAAGATCTAATTTCACATCCTTGATAACGCTTAAGATTTCCCACGGAATTTGTCAAGTACTACAAATTGAGTTGATAACACAAAAGATTGTCACCTTCAATTATCAATTTCGAGACTCCTAAAAATTTAGCAGTTAAAGTGTCTTCTTTTAATGCGAGAACTTCTGCAACTAGAACTCCATTAGATCCACATGTTTTAGCTCTTAACAAAATAACTTTATCATTATGAAGTCTAATAAAATATCCTTAAGTAGCTTTATTTTCATTTCTCATCTTCTTTAATCTGTGCCCAAAGTTAGGACTGCCCAATAGTGCAAGCCAGCTCAATCCGACTTGCGCCATGGGTTAGTTTTTTCTGGCCTAACCAGCATGTGAGCCTGCTTGGCACAATTAGACCTGGCAAATCGGGTCAACGAGTCGGGTTCGGATCAGGCTAGTTCGGGTCGGGCCAGTTCGGGTCATTTCGAGTTTCGGGTCTATTTCGGGTTTGTTCGTCGGGTCAGTTTGGGGTAACCAGGTCGGGTTATTTTGGGTCAAGTCATTTTTGGGTCAATGAATAAGAAAGAAAAAGTCATTTTAAGTCTTTTCGGTTCAATTAGAGTTATGTTTTGTCGGGTCATTTTCGGGTTGGGTGGTTTCAGAACGGGTCATTTTCGGGTCGGATCAGTTACCGGTCAAGAGCTTGAGTCATGTTCGGGTCGGGTTGGGTCTGTTCGGGTTTTCGGGTCACATTCGGGTGATGTAGTTCGTGTCATTTCGGGTCTCGGGTCAGCCTTTTCGGGTTGGGTTACTTTTCGCCATTTCCTTGGCCAAACCTGGCTTCAGCACTAAAATACAATAAATTAAAGAGTAAATGATAAACAATATCAATATAAGGACCCCTTTTTATAAATAATACCAACATAATCAATAATTCGTAATCAGTACCAAAATATTAACTTTTATCTACTAATAGTACCAAGTCACATTCTTACTCTATTTTTTTTCATACTTTACATGTGTTTTCATCTAAGAGAGCGAGTTTGAAAGTGGGTGATCGAGTTGAAACTTGTACTTGAATGATAGTTTCTTGGACTTTATCTAGTAGGTGAAAATGAGATTTTCATGCGACTTGGTACAGATTATTGATTATGTAGGTATTGTTTATAAAAATGGCTCCTTATATTGGTATTGTACATCAATTTACTCTAAAATAAAAAAAGACAAAAGAATCCTCGCCTGACCTGCGCTGGTCCACTACTCTGTGGGCACTGGTGTAACACCCTAATCTACCAAGGAGCCTTAACCAGACCTTCCCTAGCATATACGGGCGTTACCATCTCGGTTGCCCGATGAATAGTATATCATAACGTCAATAAAAAAACCATTACAATTAATTACATATTTAAACTCAACATAAAAGAGGTACAACTAATGAGGCTACACAACTACGATGAGAATACACATGCCAAGACTCGGTGAAAGACGCGTCCCTCTAGAGCACCTAGACAAGCTCCATATCAACACCTACTAAGATTGACTGTGCTCACCGTAAGGATCACCGCACACATAACAAGAAGAACACAAACAACACCACACAAGGTCAGTAACTGAAGAACATCATACTAAATATAGCATATACAAGCATAAGCTCCAACTCCGATACGTCACCATCCATCTGACTAACACCAAGGTGCAGTCCTGCCAGATTACCAATCGCAACCAGTAATCCACACCGCCAGTGGGGACCGCAGCCTTACCACTTAAGCCCCGCTCAACACCATAGAGCGAATAACCCAATGAGTATTAATGTGCACATCCCCCTTGTGACGGAAACCACAAGGGGCGAACAAGGGCGTGGAGCCATTCCCGAAAATGACTCCACTCAGCTGGGGACGCACCCCACACATACACAAAACAGAATACTACACCATCAGTACCACTACACATTACACATAACATCACTCAAAAGTACTGAGTAGGAAAGCCTACCTTTAGCGATCCGCGACTAGTATCACATCCCTATGACTGCAAAACAACCATCTACTTCACCTATACCGACGACAAGACCGCAACCCGAATCGAGCCTCCATCTCCATGGTAGACTTCAAAGGTGAAGGATTATAAAAGGGGTGGTGGGAGGTGAAGAGTGTCGTCGATCTAGGTTTAGGAGAAATGAAAGGAAAAACTGATTTGGGTTTACGATTTCACGATTGATATTATAATGTTGAACCAAACTTGCTTGATCGAGTGCAGGATATACTCGATCGAGTGGCTTCTACTCGATCGAGTAACTAGACTACTCGATCGAGTAGCCCACACTAGATCAAGTTCCCTGTACCCAAAGCTGCTAAGTGATACGAATTCTATTCGAAAGCATAAGATTCGTAAGGATGCAACGGAAACTAACAAATTAAACAGTCTGTCGCACTATTCGTTTTCGGATTTCCGGAACTGTAACAGTAGCTTTTGTATGTACGACCCGATCTGATTTGGAAGGATATTAGACAACTAGACCTATAATTTGCCAATGGGGTTGATTGCACTCAAGACCTATTAGGAAACAATATAGCTAGGTTCGAACGCATCAAACTACTAACTATAACTTGGTATGTTAGCAACACACTCAAATTAGGGAAAACACAAGTGTTTTTTATTTCTGAAAGTTCAATGTATGATGTATGAAATGCATAGTACAAACGAGGCTTAAATATGCAAGTCCACACGCCTAAAACGGATGGAATCCTAAGGCAATAAAACTACCTCATAAAGGGGCTTAATGAGGCTAAAAACTTGCCTAAAATAGCAGCCATAATAATGATTATAAAGCTGAAATAAACACACTCTTAAAGTGCCTAATTACTACTATTAATCTCTTTGTCTCCATGTTTAAGTTGCATAATTATTATTATTAATCTCTTTGTCTCCATGTGACTTGCTATACGAGCTGGACCGTTGAGGCGAGCTGAACATGGAGCCAGCAAACGACAACTTTGAACTTTGGCCCAATCCAAGCATCTTGACGCGCCATGAGTTGGGCTCCTGGAACATTACTTGGGCCATAATTCGAACAGTCCAGAGAAATGTCCATAACCAGCTCCTCCATATTACCCATGCTATTCATACCCTTATCATCCCCTCCCCTTGAAAAGGAATTGACCTTAATTCAGCAATCCCATCATCATCAATGTAAGGAGAAAGATCACCCACGTTGAATGTAGCATGAACTTCATAGTCATCCGGAAGCTCGATCTTGTAAGGACCTTCGTCTCGAGGCATAAGCTTGTTTTTACGTTTGCTAGGAAACCTCTCCTTCCTCAAATGCACCCAAACCAAATCCCCAACATTGAACACCTTTGGCTTCCTATTCTTGTGATCAAGTGGTAAGAACAGATTGAACCCATACACAACTTCGAATGGAGAATGGGATGTGGCATAGGTTGGAGAACGGTTATAAGCAAATTCAGCATGAGCAAGCTTCAAATCCCAATCCTTTTGTGTCCTACTCATAAGACCACGCAACAAAGTACCCAAAGTACGATTAGTTACCTCGGTTTGCCCATCGGTTTGAGGATGGTGTGAGGTACTAAACAAGAGCTTGATGCCAACCTTCCCCCACAAAGTGTTCCAAAAGTAGCTAAGGAACTTGGAATTCCGATCAGAAACTATGGT
>VHZZ01000479.1:207204-219742 GCA_009801015.1 Silene noctiflora | reverse complement strand
TTTTTAAATGTGGCATGTGTGACATTTGTTTATTATTATATATTGTATTTTAAAATTTAAATTAATGTCATTATAAAAGAAAGAAAATATTTTTTTAAACTTAAATAACAGTGTTTACTAACCACATTTGAACTATTCTATAATAAAAAGAGGTATATTAACAAAATCTTAAATATTTGAACTCTTTTATAATAACCACATTTAAAACAGCATACCCGTGCAATTTGCACGGGTTTAAGATTAGTAACTGTAATATTAAAATCATATTTTTATTAAATATATTCCCCATCTTATTTATTTTTTCAATATAATAAAATAAAAACCGTGCATAAGCCCCACCTTTCCCAAGTCAATTCTCCTACCGATCTGTCCAGTTAATAAAACAATGAAATAAGAACAACACCCCCAACATTCATCTGGGATCTCCTCCATCTTCATCATCAAACTGCACTACATCCCAAATCAATCCCTAAATCCCCAAAAACCCAGAAAAATGGAACCAGATGTAAGCATAGAATCAATGTGCACAATAAGAATAGCAGTAGTACCAATAGGACAAATAACACCATCATTATTCAGAGAATATGCATCATTATTAACACTTCATTCAAAAGTTGATCTTTCTTCAATTTCTTCTTTTTATATTGAACATCAGAAATCACCTTTTAGTCATCAGCCTTGGGATTCTGGTTGTTTAAGATTTAAGTTTATACTTGGTGGATCACCTCCAAGTCCTTGGGAAGATTTTCAATCTAATAGAAAAATTCTAAGTGTTATTGGTATCTTTCATTGTCCTTCTTCGCCGAATCTTGATTCTGTCAGTGATCACTTTTCTCTTGTTTGTAAGGGTTATAATTCTGCCCTTGCTCAGAAATGTTTTGGGTTTTGTCCTGGTGATGAACAGGTAATTTTGCATTTTGATCCTTTTTGCTGTTTTCTGGTTTTGTTTTTTGATGGGGGTGTTGTTGGATTTATCCGAAGCGGTTTTAAATGATGATTCATGTTAGCCGACCCCAACCATATCTTAAGATTAAGGCTTTGTTGTTGTTTTTTGATGATTTGTTTAGTTTTCTAGAAAAAGATTTGGCCTTTGTTTGGGTTTATATAGTGGATCATGCATTTTTTATTGGTTGTTTGATTGATTATAGGGTGAATTTGTGTGATTACCCCCATTGTTGTATAGTCTGAATTCGTCGCGAGCACTGTGTATTATTGGCATGATGGTGAACTACCATTGGCCATTGGCATTGATAATTATACTAATTATTGCTCAAAAATGTTTTGGGGTTTTCCTTGGGGATGAGTAGGTAATTGCACATTACCGCATTTTGGTGATTACCCAATTGTGTGTTTTTGATGATTGAGGGCAAGTATCAAATTGCCCCCAAACGTTCGAGGCTATGTGCAATTTGGCCCCAAACGTTTTCAAACGTGCAATTTACCCCTAAACGTTTGAGATTATGTGCAAATTAATCCAGTTTTAAAAATCCGGCATGTTTACATCAACTACCACCCACCCCACCGTCATCAAACATAATCTACCATCCCATATCCCATCCTAACTCTCCTCTCCCCGTAGATACGAAATGAACGTGGTTAGTAAGCAAATGAATTTGCTGCACAAAATCCAACAACAATGAAACCACGACAATTTGCAGGATCAACTTAACTTAATCTGCTCAAAACACGGGGAACATTAATTTGCAAGCTACTACTTCCAGTGGCCATCAGAATAGCTCTTTACTCATGCAGAGGGCCCCACATCAATCTAGTATTGGCAGTGTTGTATATTTTAACACTCGATTGGACAGACTATGCAATCAAACGTGGCCATACTTTCACGAAATGGAATGTCTTATAGTAACCTGGACACTAAAGCGGTAAGAGGGTATGTCGGTAGTTATGGTTGGGGTTTGACCAGAAAAGGAGAGTTAGGATGGAATATGAAGTGGAGGATTGTGTTTGATGGCGGTGGGGTGGGTGGTAGTAGACGTAAACTTGCCGGATTTTAAAATTGGGTTGATTTGCACAGAATCTCAAACGTTTGGGGATAAATTGCACGTTTGAAAACGTTTGGGGCCAAATTGCACATAGCCCTAAACGTTTGGGGGCAGTTTACTACTTTCCCCGAAAATATTTGGTTTTTGTTTGAGTTTTTCCTTGGGTACAAACAGGTAATTGCACATTACCACATTTTGGTGATCACCCAATTGTGTTTTTCTGATGATTGATTTTGTTTGATAGAAAAGATTTGGTATTTGTTTGGGTTTTGCCCTTGGGATGAACGAGTAATTTCACATTACTGCATTCTCGGGATTACCCAATTGTTGTTTTTTGATGATTGATATAGTTTATAGGAAAGATTTGGCCTATGTTTGGGTTTTGCCTTGGGGATGAGCAGGTAACTTCACATTATCCCGTTTTGGTGATTACCCAGTTGTTTTTTGATGATTGATTTAGTTTGATAGAGAAGAATTTGACCTTTGTTTGGGTTCATATAGTGGGCTAGCTTATGAAAGATTTGATTTTTTTTTTTCTAATTGTTGTTCATGTTTCATGTTCTTCTGTTTGTTGAATTTCTACTGGACTATAGAGTGTGCAATTTGTGATCACTGTGTATGATTGGAATGATGGTGAATATTCCCACTGGCATCGATAATTATACCAAGTTGTGCTGGATTTTGATGAGCTGAGTTTATTAAAGGCTTGACCTTGTCAAAGTTGCATGTATTGCTACCTGACCACTTTTTTTGTCATATCATCTGTAAAATTGGTCTATAATTTCTTATCATAGTGTAAAATGAAATGTCGGTAAAGCTATCCATGGCAATTTTTTGACATTAGCTCGTGCACCGACACCATGGGTGTTACACTTGGACACTTCACTTCTTAAACTAAAATCATGAGCTCTTGTAATAAAATAACCAAAGTCAACAATTGACATACACGCGCGTTGGAGACTTCTATTGAGTCTGAGAAACATAGCCTTGAAGTGGTACAAATAGACCTTCATCTTGAACCAATTTTCTTTTGGGATTTTACATCTTGTCTTCATCGATTTTTGTTCTTCCCTTTCAGCTCAAGGATGGTAGTAAAAGGGAGGGTGATTTAAACTTGTTTCCCCCTGCTGATCGGCGGACTCTGGAGATGCACATGCACACAATGATGCAGGATATTGCTGCATCGTTGTTAATGGAATTCGAAAACTGGGTCCTCAAAGCAGAATCTGCTGGAACAATAGTCAAGACGCCCTTGGATTCTCAAACTAGTCTCAGCTCAGAGGAGGTTTATTGTTTAGGTGTTACATAAATTTAGATTTTTTCTTCTTTCTTGTTTTAGAGCCTCCAAGGCCTTTCCAAATGTGATTGCATTTGACATTTATCTGTTCACCCCAGGTAATTAAGGCCAAAAAGCGGAGGCTTGGGCGTGCCCAAAAAACCATCGGGGATTATTGTTTGTTAGCTGGTTCACCTGTTGATGCCAATGCCCACTACAACACCGCTCTAGAACTTGCCAGATTGACAGGAGATTTATTCTGGTATGCTGGGGCTCTGGAAGGAAGTGTGTGCGCATTACTGGTAATTCTATGTTTGTTGCCTTTCTTGTATTACTCTTCAATGCTTTAGAGGTTTGGTGCACTTTACAAACTTTTGTCAGTCGTTTGCATTTCCTCCATTTTAGTCAATAAGCCTCATCTCTCTCTTTTTTTCTGAGGGAAACTTTGAAATACATGGCTTATTGACTGAAATGGAGGGAGAATTATTTCTCCATTGGATAGTATGATTGGTCCCGTGCATTTCGCTACTCCTTGTGGATTAATTTTTTTTTACTAGGATCTAACGGGATTTCAGGGAGTTTTCCATGAATGTCTGCTGTATTTGGCAAATGGCATGGAAGTTTATAGTTGTTTTTAAGCCGTGAGAGTTGTCCTTTGGAGCTGTGCGATTCCTGAACCACTCTTTATAGCTGTTATTTTTCCCTACTATTTTTGTGGACAATCTCTCATTCAGCTTCATTGATTCACATTTTTGGTCGGGCTTATTGATACATTAGTGTCCTTGCATGAATACCATACTATAGCTGAGGGCAGAGGGTCCTATTAGCAGCCACAGATCCGCCACTTGAGTTTCTTCAGTTGAGTTATCTTATGTTTAAACTCTAAACAAAGTTCAGATAACTCATATCTTAGGCGGATGAGTTTTGCCGCATGCGTGTTCTATAAGGTTTGCATTGTTACCGATTCCTTTCTGAGGACGAATTGGAATGGTACATACAAGTTATGGAGGTGTATTGAGGGCAATTAGCAGATCCTAGGTCTTAGCATTAACTGAATCAGCAATTTTTAAGCTTACTAAGTCAAGGAGCTGGAATAGTGGAAATCTACCTTAAGATAATGACTAGTCAGCAATAAATGCACATATACGAGGAGGAAGTCCGATTTGGATTAAGTCGGAGACATGGGTAACATAAACACTGTGAAAAAAAATTCTGTGTAGTTTTCATAGTGGGCTTGTCTCAGTGACTGGAAGCCTAGCTGTATCATTCTAGAAAAGTTGTTTTCCCCCCTTATAATCAAATGCCGTGTCATTTAGAATCTACACTTACAATACAAAATTCTAATCCGTGATGTAGTGTTATTGCACTTATGCATTCGACCAAGTTTTTTTCGTAATGATGTGAAGTCATAGAACTTAATAACTACTCTGTACTATAGACTTTTAGTCTTATGGGTATTAGCGACTTCAGTCGGTCTTATAAAGTGCGTAGCGTTTAAAGATAACACAGTTCATGTTCATTATCACAGAAAAACTGACATACCTTCAACACTTCTGAAGCTCGTCTTTCTCTTTCTATCTTGTTGTTTGTCTGATGATAAAATTCTTGACCTTATTATCCATTTTTGTTTTCCATTTTGTTATAATAATGACATCTTTGGAGGAATGCTCTATGAACAGATGGACCGTATGGGACAAAGTGATCCAGCGTTAGAGGATGAGGTGAGGTATCGTTATAACAGTGTGATTCTTCATTACAGGAAGTCATTCATACAGGACAATGCACAAAGGTGAGCTGAGTCTATAGTCTATACCTATGTATTGCCGTATTGGTGTTATAACTATAGGCTATAATCTTAACCAAATATGGGAATCATGTTTTAGAATTTCAGTGTTGATGACCTGAAGAGGTTCTGAATAATAAATGCAATTGAACGAACTATAGTAAATTTAACGACATAAATTTGTGCATAAGCAAAATCAAATTCGTCTTTTTCTCAACTTTAGTAGATTCTAGTTCTCACTGGAAGAAAAGGAAATGTTAGCATTTAAGCAAGTCTTTTGAATCAGCAAGCAGTTCGGGTTAAGAGCTTATAGCGAATCCATCACAAGTTAACAATAACAAATTGATGGAGGAATGCCTCAATAGAATTATGTGTTAGAGATTGGAGCTTTATGGTTTGACTATTTTTTGTGTAATATTTTTTTATTTTATTTTTGAGTATCCTCACCTTAGACTATTCATTTATGCCTTTGCAGGGTTTCACCTGTGAGCTTTGAACTCGAATCCACTTTGAAATTGGCTAGGTTCCTTTGTAGGTAATGATTGTCTACTTTATGAGGGATATATTCCTCTTTTCACCGAATTTTATTCCCCTTGTATTTTTCTCTTGTTTTTTCAGCATGATCTCTAGTTCAAGGGCGTATCATTTTGGCAATTGTTTTGTTAAGGAAAAATTTTTTTGGGAAGGAACAACAATGTTCTCATCGGCACATTGGTTTCTAAAACATAAGCCGAGTATGCTCGAGTGCATGGCTTTTATATCCTCAGTTTGTGGGTCTTTTGTTTGCGTACCGTTAGTTTTGTATGTGTACTGCTTCACAGTGTGCAATAATTACGTGATCTCTAGTTTCTTGCTAAAAAAATTCCAAGTTTGGACATCTTACGGCGCAACAGCCAATATTTTTTTTGTTTCTGAATAATATATCCTTTTTTATCAAGTGTAAAGAGGATCACATCGGCAATTTTCATGCTGAGCTTATCTAGCTGACCCCAATTATTTACCAGGCAAGCTAGCTGCTGCATTGTTTCTCTTGTGATTTTTCATGGCTAATTTATATGAAAATCACACCTTTACAGGACAGAACATGCTAAAGAAGTTGTCGATCTATTGACAAATGCTGCAGATGGCTCAAAATCTTTGATTGATGCAACTGATCGATTAGTGCTATATGTTGAGATAGCTCGCCTTTATTCTAGGCTCGGGTATGAGAGAAAAGCTGCTTTCTTCTCAAGGCAGGTTGCTCAGCTGTATCTTCAACAGGAAAACAGATTTGCTGCTATAAGTGCTTTGCAAGTTTTGGCAATTTCAACAAAGGCTTATCGAGTTGAAAGTAAAGCATCTATTGCCAGAGATGCTCTTCCTGTAAGTGATAGAATATCATCGTAGACTTTTTTCCTTGCCGAAAAGACTCGAGAATAACAAGTTACCCTCCATCTTCTCTCCTTACTACAGGAAAATGGACAGAGTCATCTGGACGTGGGGAAAATGCATCCCAACTCTATAGTTTCACAGTTTGAGTCTCAGTGGAGCACCCTGCAAATGGTTGTTCTAAGAGAGATTCTACAATCAGCTATGAAAGCAGGAGATCCTCTTGCTGCATGGAGTGCAGCAGCACGCCTCCTAAGAAATTACTATCCTCTTATTACACCGCCTGGCCAAAATAGCCTCGTAGTTGCTCTTAATAACACTGCTTCAAGGCTTCCTTCCGGGACTCGCTGTGCTGATCCTGCTTTGCCTTTCATTAGGTAAGTTACTCATCTTTCTTTTTAATAAGGTAGTATACAGTAAATTTTCTACGTTTTTTTTTTCTTTGCTAAGGTTTACAACATGAATTAGAACTCTCTTTTCTGTTCTTAATTGGATAACTTGTTATACTTGAAGGATTTTCAACTTTTTGCACCGATATTTTCCAATATATGAAGAGTCGAGCCAATATTTTTGCAGTACAAGGCTAATAAAGTCGATACTAGACCGATATGGCTTGTATGATCAATATAAAAGCATGCCGTGATAAACCGGGACTCTAAAGAATTATAGGACGCAACCGTGATTTGTGTCCGGTAACTGCGAGTCTGCGATTTAATACCTTGTTTAATTATACGCTTCCTTAACCTTGTCTATATGAGGACAATATCAATGGGATGGAGGAGGATATTATTTAGAGGGATGACTGAAACATTTTGCTATTGCCAGTGCCTAGGCGTGGAAATCTATTACAATTTCCGTTTTACCTTATCCTTAAACTGAATACTTTGTCATAATGTGATGGCAAAAACTTGAATTGATTTGTATACTCATGGTATTCAGGTTACATTCTTTTCCTGTGAATCCATCTCAAATGGATATTGTAAAGCGCAATCCCGATAGAGAAGATTGGTGGGCTGGTGCTGCTCCTACCGGGCCTTTCATTTACACTCCATTCAGCAAAGGGGATGCTAATAGCAATAGTAAAGCGGAGTTAATTTGGGTTGTTGGTGAACCAGTTCAGGTGCTAGTTGAATTGGCAAACCCATGTGGTTTTGACTTGGTTGTTGAGAGCATATATCTCTCAGTTCCTACCGGAAACTTCAATGCATTTCCTATCAGTGTGACTCTTCCTCCTAATTCATCAAAAGTCATCCCTTTATCCGGGATTCCCACATCCATGGGTCCCATAACAATTCCGGGATGCATTGCACATTGTTTTGGAGTTATCACAGAACACCTTTTTAGAGATGTTGATAACCTGCTACTAGGTGCAGCGCAAGGGCTTGTGTTGTCGGACCCTTTTCGTAGCTGTGGGTCCCCAACTTTGAGGAACGTGTCGGTTCCTGGCATTTCGGTAGTGGCCCCACTGCCCTTGCTTGTGTCACGTGTTGTAGGTGGCGATGGAGCTGTGATTCTATATGAAGGTGAAATTCGTGATCTATGGATAAGTTTGGCCAATGCTGGGACAGTGGCTGTGGAGCAAGCACACATATCATTGTCCGGGAAAAACCAAGATGCCGTCGTTTCAATTTCATACGAAAGCTTAAAGTCGGCCCTTCCCCTAAAACCCGGTGCTGAGGTTACTCTGCCAGTGACCATTAAGGCATGGCAACACACTGGTGTGGACGTTGATTCTGGTCCGGGGAGGTCTGCAATTTTAGGAAGGCAACAAAAAGATGGGACCTGCCCAATGTTGATGGTTCATTATGCAGGTAATCACTTAGACAAGAGTTTTTAAGTCATTACTTCATGTCACTGTATACATTGAATGGTTCTGCATATGCATATATGATTAGTAGTCCGATAAATTACATTTTGGGCTTCCAAGTTTTTTTCCCTTTCAGTCATACTGGTGATTTGGAACGACTTTCATTAGTTAGGGTCCTTGGCTCGATAGGTAAATGTTTTATTGAACGATTGTGGTCAGAGGAAACATGTTTGAGATTTTTGAAGTTTGCAGTTAATTTTTTCCAAGTGTACCTTATATTATTCCATCCTCCCCCTAAGTTCAAATCCTGGCTTCGCCACTTTACAAGCATCTCAATTGACTTTACTGGGAGGAGACCCAACCTTAAGCCGACGCTTCAT
Organism: Silene noctiflora; assembly: GCA_009801015.1. Taxonomy (NCBI): domain Eukaryota; kingdom Viridiplantae; phylum Streptophyta; class Magnoliopsida; order Caryophyllales; family Caryophyllaceae; genus Silene; species Silene noctiflora. The sequence continues at coordinate 211,128 of VHZZ01000479.1, read as the reverse complement.
GCTCTTTCAATTACTCGTTATCGTAATATTTATAGTATAGTTTTAGTTGATAGAGAGAGATGCATCTGGATTTCCGAAATAGGAGTTCTCAGTTTCTTCTGATACATTTTGTTTGTTAATTATCTTTTGGTAGATCTCACATGGTACCTTGTCGAATCATCTACACTGAAGATCTTCTCTTTACGTGCCTTTTAAATCTTGAAATGTAAATGAACTCCAGTGATACACTTTGATGCATCCTTTCTCTTTTTATTCCTTTGATGTAAAAGTTTCCATCTCCAATGGGCCAAAGACTTGTATTCTCCGGCTTTGGAATATGATGGAATAAAACAAAGACAGTAAACATCCGACATTTCTTACCCCACCACCATTTATAGTGATTGAGGCACTGTGTTAATGTTGTTGTACTGCCTAAAATGCTTAATTGTATTCATTAATTTATACAATGGGATTCATCTTTGCCAGGCCCTACTGGAAATAACACAGAATCGTCAATACCTCCTGGTAGACGTCTTGTTGTGCCATTGAATGTCTGTGTTTCGCAAGGATTATCATTTGTCAAGGCCCGTATGCTATCTATGGAAATCCCTACTCAGATCAGTAGAAGCCTTCCAAAACCATCTACTGCAGACGATGGTGGTACTGATTCACTATCCCGCCCGTATGTTAAAATCGACCCCTATCGAGGTACTTGGGGTCTTCGCTTTTTAGAACTCGAGCTGTCAAATCCGACCGATGTGGTCTTTGTTATTAGTGTCTCAGTCCAGGTAGAAAACTCTAATCCTGACGAGGACAGCTCTATCGACCATGAATCCGCTGAGTATGGCTATCCAAAAACCACCATTGATAGGGATTCCTCCGCAAGAGTGGTGATACCACTAGAGCATTTTAAGCTTCCTGTTCTAGATGGCTCTTTCTTAATGAACCAACCCTCAGCGGACGGGCCTTCGACTGTTAGAAATTCAAGCTTTCCTGAAAAGAGTGCTAAAGCTGAGCTAAATGCTTGTATAAAGAACTTGATCTCTAGGATAAAAGTTCGCTGGGAATCGGGGCGTAATAACTCCGGAGAACTCAATATTAAGGACGCTATGCTGGCGGCCCTCCAGACCTCTGTTATGGATGTGCTGCTTCCGGATCCCTTAACTTTTGGATTCCGGCTTGCTCGGGATGGTTTGCAAGATGATGTGAAGAACTCTGAATCCGAAAATTCTGTATTAGCCCATGATTTAACTCCTATCGAAGTTTTGGTTCGGAATAACACTAAGGAAATGATCAAGATGAATCTCAGCATTACATGTCGAGACGTTGCTGGAGAAAATTGCCTCGAGGGTCCCAAGGCCACCGTGCTATGGGCTGGTAAGTATCGACTTCGTTTTATTTTTCTTCTGCTGCACACCAACTCTAATAATTCCTTATGCGCTCTCTTAAATTAGTAAACTAGGGCAATTGTTCCATAAATAACCTTGAGAGCGGTACTCATGATTCATGAAAACCGGCCAGCATCAAGTTTGTCTCCCTTGTCATGAAATGAAATCGTCAAGTAAGACATTATATGTCAAACTATCAATTTTCTCAACAAGAATGACAATAACTTCAGGAACCTCAATAGCAAATTTCGATGCCCTGATATCTTTCCACTTAATTATTCAGGTGTCCTTAACGGAATTACATTAGAGGTCCCTCCGCTACAGGAAATCAAGCATTCATTTTCCTTATATTTTGGAGTACCAGGGGAGTACACACTAATGGCAGCGTCCGTGATCAATGATGCTAACGACATCCTTAGAGCTCGTGCCAGAAGTGATTCACCCACCGAGCCAATATTTTGCCGGGGACCACCAGTTCACGTCCGTGTTTGTGGGGCCGTGTGAGCTAATCCAGATTCTAGTGATTCTTCTGTAAAATTATAGTATTTCATTTGCAAACTCATATTGAGTATTTTCCTCTTCCACTAGTTGCATCATGCCTGAGATTTCAGGTGATGAGACTGCAAGGTTGGGTGTAATTTCTTGAGTTATTTTATCAATATTGAATTGTTATCTTAAATTTTTTACAATTAAGTGTTAAAAGTATATTTTCTCGTAAAATTTTATAATTTAATAATTTTGGATGTAGGTCATTTTCCCTACTGAATTTGCTTTTACCCGTAATTACGTCGGAGTAATCTGGCTCTTGTGTATTCAATTAATGGATATAAAATTATGAACCTACAAAGGTTAAGTTTCCACAAAATGCAAGATGAGCTAGGGTCCGAAATCCAAACCGAAGTTGCACTACCAGTCTGCCCTATTTACCCCAAGGAGTCTGGGTTCCGATTGGAGTAAGGTAACTGACTTAATCGATTTGGGGTCAGGCTTAGTGCTGGCCGCTAGAGTATATAGTGACATCCATAGTTAGTAAAGGGCTAGTGTCGGGGTTGAGGTTTGGCGTAATGTGAATGACCTTACCGATCAGTATGGGGCAGGGGCGGCTATAGTTTTTATCATATATAAACTAGATTTCATGTCCGTGCGATGCACAGTTTTAAGATAATGGCTTCTCAATATTGCGTAAATCTAAAAACACGGTAAATTAATTTATCCTAAATAAATCCATTCAAAACCCAATGGCGACTCATTTACAATAGGTGAAAATATAGGATAAGAGTTGATTTAGAGATATAAGTGTTTTGTTAAGACCGGTAATTATGTTAAATATATGAAAGATATAAAATAATATAATTTAATGTTAAATTTAGATAAATTTTACTTGTTCCGATATCATTAAAATTCCCACCCTTCTTTTTTTTCAACCGTTGATGGATGCTAGTCAAAATATTGATTCTAGTGAATGATAAATACACAAATGAAAAACTTTAAAATAAAGGAGCGTTACAAATGAGTAGCACTACAAAAAACTACACAATTTAAATAAATACCAAAACTAAATTAAATATAAAAGATTAATGTTAATACTTCCACAATCTTTTAAATTTATCATGGTCAGTGCAAAAAAAACATGATTAGTTTGCATTAAAATATGAATAGTGTTTTTTTAATAATTGCCAAAAACGTTAAGTAAAACCTTTGAAAATTATTACCCAGATTCAAACTTTTACACTTGAGACTTGTTTATTACCTCCCATTCGAATCAAGCTACCGATTTTTCAAAATTTTACTTCAAAATTTTACTCGGGATAATTATAATTTGCATGGGTGGTATGATAAGACTTGTTTTGTCAACAATCCATTTAGCATTGGTCAATTTATTCTCGGACAATATAGGATCTCATATGGCATAGTTACATTGCAATCTATGGGGACTTGAGAGTCTTTTCGCAATTTGTTTGGAAATTTAAACTTTAATGTGAGGGCTCGAAAGTCATTCACAATTGTTGGAGATTCTATAATTGCTCGGAATAATTTTTTTTGGTACATACCTTATATAATGATAATGAATGATGTGAAACATTATCTCAAGAAATTGCTATTCAACCCTTGAGAAGTAATATGTGAAACCGGTTAATTCATTTAACTTTTCTTACTTGTAATTTTCCTACGGGCTTAAGATATAATGTCTGCTCATTTAGCTTTTCTTAAGAGATAGCTCACAATAAATAAAAAATATAAGAACTTATTATGTGGTTGCTCGATAGAAAAAGAACAACGAAAAGGTAATTTGTTAAGAATTACAGTTTTGTTAACAAAAAAAGACACAAATGACAAAGCATTATAAGAATTCTGATTCTCCAAAATAAAGAAAGTTACATATCCTTATAAGTTATTGCTTGTAAAATTGCAAGTATTATGTGGAGAAAAAGATTACGCATCTGAGGTAGTACCTCAGACCTTTTAATTTTTGAGCATATACACATTGTTTCTGAGCATATTAGACTTATTAGTATTTTCAAATATAGTTTTTGAGTAATATTATATTTTTTTTTTT
>VHZZ01000479.1:185656-206319 GCA_009801015.1 Silene noctiflora | reverse complement strand
GTGGGCTTTTCTTATTGTCCATACCCGCCCATTTAACTTGGCGGGCTGGGCTTGGTCAGCCCTCTTAATTTTTCGGGTAAAAAATACTTGTTCAAGCCCACGAAATAAGCGGGCTGGGCGGGACGACCCGTGAACAGCTATAATGAAAAGTATATTTTAAAGCTTCAAATAATTAATTGAATACATATTAACATTCTCTTAATCCATCCTGAAAAGGAAAAAAATGACTGTTAGACCAATCCCTTAATCCATCCTGAAAAGGAAAACAATAAAAGCATTCAAAGTTATAAAACAATGAACGGACGGTAACTCATTAAAAAATCATAAATCAAATATAAAAAATATGGTAATAGCATTAGCTACCTATTTGGCATTGACGTTGTAGCACTACTGTCAAGAGGGCTTTATTTTTTGGTTTTCGTCCAATAATCTTAACTCTAACGTCGTTAATACTTTTATTTGTATATAGCCTACGCAAACACCACAATAATGCACGAAGTCCTTCCGAAGCAAACATAATTGTGCTGCAAAAGTAGAAAAATAAAGGGATCAGTGTCTGCGAGCAAATAAAAAAATTACGCAAAACCAGAAAGAAGTTGAATTGTAAGACTATATATATGAAGAGTATAATACAAATATATTACCCCCAGAAATTACAAACAAATTGCACAATTAGTACTTTAGATAAATTATTATATAGTAAAAATATGAGACAATATGATCATAAGGCAATAAGCAAGCAATCACATTATAAGTAACACAAATAATACGCACAACCAATATCACAACAAAGTTCATCCTACDTCACAATAAATTTGGATTCAATTTGTAAGTCTGACACAAGAGCTTTTATTTATAATAATCTATATATAAATATATAATAAATGTATAATGTTAAATACATGTTGAAGTCTTTGAAGCCATATGAAACTCATTTTATTATTTCAAAGTATTAATAAATTAATTATATTACTTGATAGAAATCCTAACAATAAAAACTCTAATGGTTCTCAATTGCAAACATCTTATCGCACAATCAAACGGATAGAATTTCAAACATTCTGAACTAATTATTAATTTGATTATTAATATTTTAATTTCATTTAATTATCACTTTTTAATAGTTATTTTTAATAAGTGTTTTAGAGAAGTTGAAGTCTCTAGAATTGCCTCAAAAAAGTCTCATATATATATATATTGATTATTTTATAAGACGGTTTTAGTTTAAGATTGGCCAAATAACAATGAGCTTTAAATAAAACACTTTTAATTTTGATAAGTTCAGCAAAAAAAAAATGCGTCTGCCGGGAGTCGAACCCGGGTCTATTGCTTGGAAGGCAATTATCCTAACCGTTGGACTACAGACGCAAGGACGACAATAGTTGAAAACGCAAACAAATAACTCAACAATTTAACCTAAGATATCTATCACAGATTTATGGGATGAGATTCATGAGAACAAAGGACCACCCTTTGAGTTTGAACTTTGAACTACTATCAGAATAGGTCTATAAATCTATAACAATTATAAATGAAATATATTTGATCATAGGGGTTATTTGTATTTCATAGGCAGAGCCGTAGTGGTGAAACCGTAAAAAACTAAATTAACAAGTTAACATAAGATATCTCCCCCTAAGATGGAAGTATCCGTCTCAAAATTCAAACGGGTCGAATATACACCCACTTGTAGATATGGGACAAATATTTTATTATTCCCTATGCATTCTTCTTTTATCTCATTTATAATACTTAAGCGTTTTAAGCTTAAAACGGACATTACCTTCTTAACTATAAATTTGTACTCTCCATATATTTATGGGATTGGACTAGTAGAGATGACCATCTGCACGGGCTGACCCGCCCCGCCCTGTTTAGGCATCCAACACACAACCCGACCGCCCAGCCCGCCTCCCCTCCCAGGCCTGGCCCGAGTCATGAATCCCAGGCCCGGCACGTCTATTTAGTAAAAAAAAAATACACAGGTCTGCCACCCCGGCCCGCCCACATGCCTGACCCGGGTCAAATATTTTTACAGCCCGACCCGACCGGCCCTCCCCTACCGGTTCAGGGGCTAACCAGAGCAGCCCGAACCCAGCCCGAGGACACCTCTAGATGGGAGCAAATGAGCAATGGACCACCCTTTGAACAACTATCAAAAATTGACCTATATAATTAAAAATGCAATATATGTGACATCAAATCATGCAATAGATTCTTATCAACATCAAGCACTATAAAAAAAGGGTGGAAATATTAGATGTGTCATAAATTGGCAATTCCTAACATATAGGCCCACTTGAAGAAAACAAAAGTTAGTGTGACATCACATAAAATTAGATACATGAAATAAACATTCATTTGCATGTATGTATGTAGTCTACATACTATATGTAAAGGAATTTTCCTTGCCTACTTTTATGTACCCTCATTTATTTGGGTTTGATGCCATTGTACTCTTTTCCTACCTTAGCTCATACTTGTCTTTTCATTTGGATAGATAACTCAATTACTTTGTGGGGGTGATTGTTAATTGTTATAGTTCCTTTCTTTTGAATTGAATAGTCATAAGATTACTATATTCCTCCAAGAATTATTGAATTGAATAGTCATAAGATTACTATATTCCTCCAAGAATTAAGGATTCTAATCATGAAATGAATAATGTACTAATAAATATTGACATGTATAACATTTTCCACATTTATATATTAGATTTCTTCTCATTCATATTTCGATTCTTAAGTTAAATTTTGTACTTTTGGATTGAATAGAGTTGAGTTGAACTAAACTGAAGTGAGCTGAATTGGGTTGAATGGAACTGAATTCAATAGAGTTAAAATGAGTTGAATTGAGCTAAGTTGAGCTGAATGAGATTTGAAATTAAACTGGAAAGATCAGGGTCGGGTCCAGGAGTGAGAGAAGATAGTTAGGGGCTGGCAATCGACAATAGCAAATTTATGATAGCTTACGACATTATTTAGCAAAATTAAGAAAGCATTTTGGTAAAATAACCAAATTATAAGAAAATTATATCATATTTATTTATGCATGCAATGGATGTTTTTTTGGTGTCAAATGAGCTACAAGGTCATTACAATATAAGGGGGAAAAGGTGAACCTGAGACCTAATGTCGATTATACATCCATAATGTGGAGTGTACTATTGTACTAATACACCCTCGTCGATGTTCAAATACTCATCACACTTGATAATAAGCTACCATAATGCACAATCTTTTCGTCAGAAGCTTATGACCTCTCATAAGTTGTAAGTGGAAAATCAAGTGAAAAAGTAAGTGGGAGAGAGGATGTGAGAGGTCATAAGCTTGTGACGATCCAAGCAAGACTTATTGTTCTCTATTTCAACCAAACCCTAAATGATTAACTGAATCATATAAAGAGACACAATAAGTGGGAAACCTTAGTTATACTGAGAGGGGTCCGGCACTCCAGCCCCACCTGGTTATTTAAGTCCATATATATACTCCGTACCCACTCGACTCCATAGTTAAGTATAAGTATTTATAATCATCGTTTTATCTTTTATTTCAAGATCTGCCACCGATATGTAAAAAGGAGCAAGGAAGTTGAGGGGACCCTAATAATTAAAGAGTAGGGTATGGTAAGGTATAGTATGGTAAGGTATGATGCGTGTGATAGAAGATGTTATGGATGCATGATTAATTGTGAGTTTATGCATGTACGTACGAATTGCATTATGTTAGACAAACTGTTGAGAGGTTTCAGGTCTGAATAAGAGAAATAGCATGAGAATTCAGAAGTGGTATTGTGGTCCTTGGACAAATTTACCAATAGCTTGCCAAATGCCATTGTGGTCCATGCTCTAATACATATGATAATTTAGCATCTATGAACAATCAGTTGGCTTGTGGGGTTTATGTTCTTGTTATTTGTGCCCACTTTGAGATTTATATACGACAATTAGACCTGTTAAATGAGTCGGACAAGTTGGGTTCAGTTGAATTATATATATTGATCGAGTTAAATGGGTCGAGTTGAATTGGGGTCGAGGGATAGAATTAAGGTCAGAATACGGGTCAAATATTATTTGAGTTTCAGTTGTATTATATAATATTATAATTATATATACTTGTATTCATTACTTACCCTTCTTATATTAAAGCATTTATAAAAAAAAAAAATAAATAACTAATTTTAGAAGTTATTTATTATAAATGATGTAAAAGGTTATAAAATTATATTTTTAATTATTTTTGGAATTAAAGATATTCGAATTAATAACTTTTTAATTATTATTCTGAATCTGACATATGAATACTACTGTAGTATTTTAGTAAAAAAAAAAAATTATCTATTGACCTTATAAGTCGACCTGTTCGGATTAGGTTTCAACCCTAAAAATTAATCGGTCATATTGGATTATGGACTTATGGTCATTTGGGTTGTGGATCAAGATTTACGGATCTTGACCCTTAATCAAACGAGTTAACCAGGTTGGGTCAAATCATAACTAGTCTAACAACAATTTATATCTTCACCATCTTATAAACTCCATTCATTTCATTTTCATACGTTTTTAACGTTTGTTCAAATTATACGAAAAATTTGAATAAACCCATGAAAATGAAATGAATAGTATAGCTCTCAATTTGAACATATCATTTCTTTAATAGTAATGAAATAAATATAATACGGTTTTTCTAACGTGTGCTCTAAGAACACACATTAATAAACGTAAGACTCCTCATATTAATGTCAAAATCATGCATACTAGTTCATCATAGCTTTAGGGTTTAGCTAGGAGCATCATATTGTTAGATAAACGGATAAGATCTGATCTGCAAGTTCTTTTTAATAATTGAAGTTGGAAAATAAATTTGATACCACCTTCTTCTTTGGATCGATACTATTAAAAAGTACGACTGGCATCAGAATTCAGAATGACATAATTCAACCATAAAAAAGTGGTAAGATGGGAACCTATTATTATTAGTACAATCAGTCTCCCTCGTGACGGATATATCCGTCACAAATTTGGGACGGGTCAAGTATTACCCATATGGGTAGATAAGATAACAATTAAAGTGCATAGAAAATCACAAATGATTTATCTTATTAAGCCATGTGGATTTTACTTGACCCGTCACAAGTTTATGACGGATATCGACCGTCAAAAAATGAGAATTTGTGTTATTAGTAATGCCGTTTCCTTTAGGCAATTACATACACATCTGTCATACTAGCTAGCTCATTCTTCACGACTTCTTTAATTTATACTCTTATCGGTTTTATACTCTAATAGTCAATTCGACCAATTGACCTATCGCTTATAATAAGTGTAATTTGAAATTGGCCCAACTACAATGAGAAGTTTACTCAATAAACTCGATTTGATCTTACCCGACTTAAAACTAATCCGAGTAATAGCACAATTTTACTCTTGCTAATGTGGAAAATGTATGTTAGTACTTGCATTGGAAGCTTTAGAAATTATCGTAATTGAAGCAATTTAATCTACAAATTGATAACGATGGTTCCGTCTCTCTTAAGAATTTGTGCTTTTCAAGAACTATATAATTCTATTTGAATTCAAGGAATTATTGAAGCTTGGTATGCGATAATGTTGATTCCTTATTCTGTTTATCCAGCATATTGGGCAGATCATCTACCAAGTATTTATGTCTGTCAAACTTTTTGTGTTTTGGTGCCTTTAGAGTTTAGGGTAGAGAGATCAGCTATCGAAGTTGGTTGATGTGAGCGGCATCAACATTTAATCCCTTAAATAAGTGCATTTAAGCATGTTTGTTTCCATTTCTCTAATATATAAAAGTTGAGAGGTGTCTACTTATTAAATTTTGTTCCCTTGTCTCATCCCGATGAGAATTGTTCATACTATCAGAACAGAAATAAATCAAAATTGACCCGTAAATAAGTTAACTTATGCAAACTAAAACAAAAAAAATCGTAAACCACTACCTAAACTTACAAACTGTAGAACTGTGTTACCCCAACTCTCTGACACGTGTTGAGTGTCGGATACGGCTATTTTGTGTAAAATTTTAATTTTTTGGTTTAAAGTGAAGTGTTGTGTCAGTATCGACACGATAAATGTCGGACACGTTAGCTAAATAAAGTGTCATAGTAACATAACTGTAGAGTAATAGAGTTACATCAATTTGCCTAAAAGGGGATCAATAGTTAGTTCAATAATTGATGATGCTAACCCTAATTAGCTTTTCATGTTTACACTGTTAAATAAAATAAAATATTGAAGATTTGTTTCAAAAGCACTTACAAATAGTGACAAAAAAAAGCCTCACATTTACGACTTATTTTTTACCTACAATCTTGCACTTTCAATTGTACCCGTCTCTTAGAAAGACTTGTACAATATAATCTACACCGAATTCAAATTTACAACCTATTATCCAAAATATTTCAGTTTTAGGACTCGTTTGGTTCATCAAGGAATTCAACTAACACCGGAATTTCCTATTCACGTGAATTATTTTCCTGTATACAAATTCACATGAATTCGGGAAAGTCGTTTGGTTGCGCATGTGGGAGTTGAATTCCACAGGAGTTGTGAACTACCTAGGAGAGGCTAGGTAGTTCAATTCCACCATTGTGTAGGCATTCAAAACTTCTAGGAGAATTGAATACTTATATTTTGCCAAAAAAATTGACAACCAAACATCCTCCCCTTTTTACAATTCATGGATTTTAATTTTCCCGTGAATTGAAAAGGCAACCAAACGAAACCTTAATCACTAGATTAAAACTTTTTCAATATTTAATTTCAAAAGTATTATTGTATCACTCTATGGTAATATTTAAAAGGAAAATCACGGTAATATGAAAGTAATGACCCTAATAATTGCATGCAAGGATATTTTTGTCAAATCTAATAGTTAAAACTTAACTATCTATGGCGCTTACTCATTGCATCAAAGGCTAATTTATATATTTTTCATGGGTTTATACCTACTTCCAATTGTCGTTACTCGCATTATCTTGTCCATCTTGTTCTTCTTCATATACTATTCCCACCATTCCCCGACCAATTTCCTTTGTTTTCCGGCTTAATAAACAAATAATCGTCAATTAAATTAATTAAATCAAATCTCTCGTATAAAACGGTTTTTCCAGAATTATTTAATTTCATTCGTGGACCGTCACTCACTCGTATTTATAACAACTCCCTCCATTTCATCGAATTCTAATATAAATATATGAATAATTTCATAGACCGTCACACGTATTTATAAAAAACTCCCTCCATTTCATCGAATTCTAATCCAACCTTCTCATCTCAATTCGACATGGCGTATCACCAAAACCACCACCACCACCACATCCACCACCAAATGACATCAGCGCAATTCAGTCGCGAACACCATCTCGACTCAGTCGACAACGACTCGAACTCGAGCGAGTTGACTCTACGAAATGCCAGGTGGAAGGCCGAGGTATTATCTCACCCGTTGTACGAGCAACTTTTGGCAGCACACGTGGCGTGCTTAAAGATCGCCACGCCGGTGGATCAGCTACCTAGGATCGACGCGCAGCTCACGCTGTCGCAAAATGTGGTCGCGAAATACTCGGGTCTTAGTAGTTCTGTTGGTAATCTTGCTGATCATAAAGAGCTCGACCAGTTCATGGTAACGTAACTTCTTCGTCCGTCTCGAAATAATCTTCTTACTCGTAGTATTACTACAATTTCGGGTTTATAAAACGCCTATATTATAACGGTTTTTCTGAAATTATTTAATGATCCTACTTTTTTTCCATCCTATGATAATCTAGTAGATGTGTGACAACTAGAGCAATATTCTAATGCCTCGTTTGGTTGCCCTTTTAATTCATGGGAAAATTAAAATCCCAGAAAAAGGGGAGGATGTTTGGTTGCCAATTTTTTGGCAAAATGTAGGCATTCAATACTCCTAGGAATTTTGAATGCCTACATAATGGTGGAATTGAACTACCTAGCCCCTCCTAGGTAGTTCACAACTCCTGTGGAATTCAACTCCCACATGCGCAACCAAACGACTTTCCCGAATTCATGTGAATTTGTATACAGGAATACAATTCACTTGAATTGAAAATTCTGATGTTAGTTGAATTCCTTGATGAACCAAACGAGGCCTAATTAATTTTTCATGATTTTTGGAAATTAATGTTTTTTTATTAGTCTAGTTTTAGGTTGATTGGTTGTTAGAAGTGTATTAGATAAGGTGGTGAGTCACCTAATTAGAGTTTTTAATTGTATGATGATGCTTTAATTTCATGCTCATTATAATATGTGCTAATGGAGTTTTTGATTGACCTATTTTTATATTGTTAATACCCTATTAGCGGAACCAAGATTTAACGTTAAGGAAAGGAAAATATAGCAAGGAGTGAACTGCTAGTATCGTAATAGAGTAAATTGGAGTAAAAAAATCGAGAAAAATCCCACATTTTGATGTCAAATTTTGGGTATCTCAAAATTTCATGATAAAATGAAAAAAAAAAAAATACTTTCTTAAAATAAAATCCTAACATTTGTTAAGAAAAATTGAAATGTTTTTATTAATGACATGTTTATTTGGTGGTAGGAGCACAATAATTTATGAATAATAATATTAATATTAATAATTTATTAATATTAATAGGCATGGTAGGATGAGGAAGTATAATGGGGATGTAGTAGAATCCAAGGTTAGGTTGTACTCAAAATGTGCTGTACAAGAATTCAACATGTTGGTGTGGTGGTGGGAGCATAAGTTTATAATTTGTTTGGTGGGTAGCAAGAATTTTTTATTTTTTTTTATGCAATTCTAAATTGTTTTAATAATTGGTTTTTGTTTGTTTTCTAATTTAATAATTTTTGTTTTCTTTTGTTGTATAATTCCTCAAACTACATTCACATCTTATGGCACCACAGTTTGTAAACTTCTTTGTTTCCTAAAAGAGATGTGTTAAGTTCAACTCGAAATATTTTGAGGTATCGAGTAAAACCCTTGAAGCGTAACACCACGCTAAATACAAAGGTGAATAATGTCATGTGACGGATGTCAAACATGTATTGTTCACCTTTAGCATCTCTTATTCGACTAGATGCATGAAAGAATCATTCTGAACCACATGTATAATTCATGAAAACTTTCAATGTTAAATGATACATCTAAATGCTATAGATGTGGTGCATGCTACTAGTAGAAACAAAGGTAAAAATTTTAGGTAACTGTTTAAAGAATGTTGATTTTTTGAATCATAATGAGGCAGATGAAGAATATATGAAAGTGGTGTCAAGCTAGTTTATTCTTTGGTAGAAGTCTATGTCATGGTAGTACAAAACTTTTCACTTTTGAGTTTCTTCTCTTAGCTAGAAAGTACATAACTTTGTCTAAGTGGCGGAGTCAGGATTTAAACCTAAGCATATCCGCGTTACATTGTGTTTTCGATAACCTTATACTCGATGCTGGTTTAATTTCGTCTTGAAAAGAGGGTGTTTTCGATAAGTGTTATTTATGTTTTCCCTTGTGTTACATTGTAGACACATTATGTACTCTTGCTATGTTCCTTCAAAGAGCAACTACAACAGCATGTCCGCGTCCATGCTATGGAAGCCGTGATGGCTTGCTGGGATATCGAGCAATCTCTTCAAAGCTTGACAGGTATTCAAATTTCTTTCGTCTCATTGTAAAATACTCCAAGCCACAAAGGCAGTTCCTATGTACATTATCAGCTAAGCTAACTTTTCGGTTAAAATGAGAAAAACCATGGCAAAATGAATAGGAAATGTTAGAATGACACATGTATGCGTGAGCTCAACCTAAATCCGTCTGCATACAACCGTATCATATAAGCTTTTGTACTGAAAATACGTTTGCTGGTGGGTAGTGAAAAAATTGAAAATTCTAATGCTGGTACTTTGTTTATTCCATCATGTGCAGGAATAGCTCCTGGTGAAGGTACTGGAGCAACTATGTCAGATGAAGAAGATGATGATCCAGTAGATAGTGAAAGTAACTTGTTTGACGGAAATTTTGACAGTCCGGACACTATGGGATTTGGACCTCTAGTACCAACTGAGAGTGAAAGGTCACTCATGGAACGTGTAAGACTAGAACTTAAGCATGAACTTAAACAGGTATGGAATTTTACTGAAAAAAAGTTGGTGGCATTTGCTTCGAATGCTATTCAGGTGATTTGGTGACTTATATCTTGTTGTATTACTTTTATATAGGGATACAAGGAGAAAATAGTGGACATAAGGGAAGAAATCCTGCGTAAGAGACGAGCTGGGAAACTCCCCGGTGACACCACCTCTGTTTTGAAGGCGTGGTGGCAGTCTCATTCCAAATGGCCATACCCAACTGTGTGTTTCCTTTTCCTTTCTTCTTTCCGTTTAATTTAAGCTTTCAGTTTGAGGAGTCGTATTGCTGTTTTTTCAATTTAGATGTGTACGCCGATGCTGTGAATTAGCAATGAATTTTAGGACGCATTTTCCCTGAGTCGTTTAGAAACAGGTTCTTAGTGCCAATAACACGGGGCTAAGCTTATGTACATCCGACCTCCTGCCTATCATAGACAGAAGTGACTGAAGCACTGTGTAATGTTGTCGTCGTAACATGTCTATATAACGAGTTAATCATCTGATGGGTTTTCATAATTGCAGGAGGAAGACAAGGCAAGATTAGTGCAGGAAACAGGCTTGCAGCTGAAACAAATCAACAATTGGTTCATCAATCAGAGAAAGAGAAACTGGCACAGTAACCCATCGAGTTCAACTGCAGTGAAAAGCAAACGCAAAAGGTAATTTTCAAGATTTGCTTGCTGAATTCTCCCGACATTGGATTTCCTGAAACTGTAAAACTGCGGTAACTGTTTACGGGAAATGAATGATTTTACTGAGCCACATCAACATTTACTGATCTGCTTGTTACATGATCCTACAATACTAGAAATGGGACTCAGCTTATGAGTTGAAGATCATCAAAATTGATCAAATATAAGCTGCGTGTAGGCAGACTTAAAAGAGTGAACAGATCATCAGGATCTGGTCAGTTTTGACAGGTCGGAGTAGGAACACCAGCAGAAATAGCTACTGTAATGATATATAGACCTCAAATTGTAGAAAAAATTCTGTAATTTTGTAATCTTTTTGGTTGTACAGATCGATTAATCTGTTTATGTTCTTCCTATATTTAGATTAATTATAGAATAACTTATGTTCTTCTGAGTTCTGATAATGCTTGTTTAGTTGTTTATATGCTTCCTGTAAGTGATATTTTTGATTCTGTCAATGTATATTGGTTTTAGTAATCGTTTTCCGGATGTAAGCTTCAAATTCATTAGGACAAATAAAGAATACTGCGATATTTATTTTCGGAATTACAATTTACAACACCACATTACATGTAAAATTCTAGCAACAAACAACAGAAATAATCAAATTTCACCACAGTTGCAAATCTCAGACTGTATTGCCAATCAAACATGCATTTCCATGTACCTTAACGACTTGAATCGGAGGGAAGCACGACTCACTCAATTCTATGTCGATGATCAAACATTGTTAGTTGTTACCTTTCTTCATAGTACCTAACCAAGGTGGTGGAACCATTCCAGTTTGTTCCTGGACCGTCGTGAACAGAGGTGGCAAAGTCTTATAAACATTAGCTATCTCAGACATAGCATCACCAGCACCACCACCAACCACTCTATCACCCGACCCATGGAGTTGAACGCCTCCACCACCGGTAGTCCACACACTAATCTTCGGGTTCAACCCGTTGATAGCCCCGGCATTGATCTTAGCAATGTCTTGGAACATTCCATTGTTGATCATCATATAGTCCCTTAGAGACGCGTAATCCCCATTAAGAGACTGAAGTAAGGTCTTTAGGTATGTGCCTTGGGCTTGTGCAAGAGCAGTTATACCTTCGGCCTCCTTTTTCTTGGCGTAGAGCTCAGCATCGGCTTCTTGTTGTCGAGTGTAGAATGTTGCCTCGGCCAACGCTTTTTGGGCTTCAGCTTCCTTTTGTTTCTTGTATAGTGCTGCTTCTGCTGCCTTTTGTTGTTGGTATAGTTCCCAATTTGCTTGTTGCACCTTTTGTATGAATAAATTTTCGTGTCAAACTCGTACCAAAAACTCAGTATTCTTTAACCCCGAATATATTTTCATGGAATAAATCAAAATAACTCGCTAAGGT
Source organism: Silene noctiflora (assembly GCA_009801015.1). Taxonomy (NCBI): domain Eukaryota; kingdom Viridiplantae; phylum Streptophyta; class Magnoliopsida; order Caryophyllales; family Caryophyllaceae; genus Silene; species Silene noctiflora. The sequence continues at coordinate 194,134 of VHZZ01000479.1, read as the reverse complement.
TGCATTTCTCTTTATCGTGAAATAGCAGTCACACAATGTAATTCCCAAAACCAGTTAACAAGGGTAAGAAAGAAATAAAGAGCTTATGGAAGTAAGAAAGAAGCCGCATAAAAAGCAAACGTAAACAATCTGTTGAGTCGGAAGAAGTAAGAACTAACCTTGGTTTCATACTCAACACTAGCTTTACTCAGAAACTCAGCCTTCAATTTCTCAGTCTGAGTTAAAGCATTCAAAACTTCAACCTCTTTTTGCAATGCAGCTTCCCTTAACTTGACCGCTTTCTCGGCTTCAACCTCAGCAACCTGAGCATCCCGCGTCCAACCAGCTTTCTTCGTAGCCAGTTCAGCATTCGTCTTGGCCACCTCAGCATTCCTTTCATTCTCAAAGATTGAAACTTCTGCATTCACCTTCAACTGCTCCTTCTTCGCTTGTCCTGTTCTTTGTACTGATATAATCTTCGTCTCTGCATCGATTGCAGCAGCATTTTGCAGTGTTTCGCCTTCCCTCGACTTTGATCCGATTTCTCCCTTCTTTCTCGCCTCCGCCACGTCTATCTTAGCCTACATGACATACACTTCAATTTTGACGAATCCCCTATATACTAAAAGATTAACAACTCTCAGGAAATCCGTTCATTTTTCCCGCTCAACTGCTTTCTTGCACAAAAATATCCACTTCTATTTTGAGCAATAATATATCGTAGTCAATTAATAAATATCCTATTTTATTTTCAGCAATAATATATTGTAGTCAATTAATAAATATCCTCTTCTATTTTCAGCAAGAATATATTTTAGTCAATTAATATTGTAGTCAATCTATTTTGAGCAAAAAAAATACTAATTGAAATTAAATGCACAATACACAATACTTCCCTTAAACTTCTCGTACATTTGATACGATCATTTTCAATTGATCCTCATCGAAAAAATAAATTAATAATCCTCAATATACTAACACTACTTAAAAATTCCCGCTCAATACTATTAATACTCTTGATAAATTCTAACTAATGAAGTAAGTGGGTTCACTATTAATTTAGTCATTAATTTGGTTCCATTTAGTGTTATTCTTACGAAATCTTTTGACTAATTTGATTCCATTTACTAAAAATTTTATTATCTTAAAAATCAAGAAATATAGAGATGTAATTTGTTAAATTTTTTAAATTAATTTCTAAATATTTTTTTCCAAATCAACTTCCTAAAAAATATTAAAGTAACTTTCATTTAACTTCCATGTAGGCCAAATTTCATAAAAAAACACAAAAAATGAATTTTCAAGTACTATAGGTTATTCAGAATTCGTCTTAATACAAAACTTTATAATAATAAATTTATTAAATGTAAAAATATTTAATGGCAACATCTTACTTACACCATTCTCTACCTCAGCCATTTACAAATACCGTACTGTAGTACGTGATCAATAATAGTGAAATAACAATTAAAATAAGATTAATTATTTGATATTTTCAACATTGTTTTTTTTTTTTTGGTGTAAACCATCCGGTTTAATCCGGATTCGAGTCGGGTAGGACTATTAGGGCAGTAAAGCTCTCCCTCATGAGTTTCAACACTACTGCGTTCTCAGGACTCGAGCACAAGACCTCTGGTTAAGCTGGAACAACCCTTTGCCAGTTGATCTAAGTATCCATGGCTATATTTTCAATATTGTGAATACATGTTATGGAGCAGCACTAGTTCCCTCCATTTTTTCAATTTTATTCCCATTTGACCGCACAGTTTCAATACGATACTTTGACCACGTATTTAAAGATTTATATATTAATTATCGGTTGGAAAGTATAATTTTGTGAAAGACTTTTGAACGATAAATACAAATATATCAGTAATTCAATATCATATGATAATTCATTACAATTTTTTAGATATTTAAGCTAAAAATATTGAAATCTCGATCAAAAAGTCAAATGGGAAGAAAAGAAAAAAATGAAAGTAATATCTTTCAAGTTTATATAATAAAAATGTCGAGTCAAAGTTATCTCCATTTAACCATCAAAGTCAGATAATAACATCTTAATAATATAGGTCAAAATGTTCATCTTGTATGACAAAAGCATAACACTTCATGGATCATATAATCTAGTTTTTCAGTTTTCAGCTAGAATTTCACCAGCATTTACTATTTTCGCAAGACCGTGTAAATACTTAAATTTAACATAAAATCGAACCTGATTAGCAGCTTCCATTTGGGTTTTTTGACCCAAATAAGAGAAATACTCATGCCCAGGAATATCAACCAACTGTTTAATATTAGCATTGTAAATTAGTAACCCAAATTGGTCAAGTTCAAGCTGCACCTTCTCAAACACCTCCTGTTTAAAGTTCTTGGTTCCTTTGAACACCTCTTCCATGGTCATGGACGCGGCTAGAACACGAGTTTCACCTTCGATCACACCCTGGACTAACTCCTTAACATGGTGAGATAGCTTATCATGGGGTGAAATTAGTTTAGCATACTTTACCAGACTTTCATCGTCTGTTGCACGCGGCCCAATGGTGAAGACTGCAGGCAGGATGAAGGGTAGTTTCTCTGAGCTCATTGCCTGCACCTCGAATGTGTAGTTGACCGGAGAAATGTCGAACCTGGTGCAGGACTGCCCTGGTAGAACCCATGCCTTTTTGGCTAGCTTGATGTCTGTTATCCCTACCCCGGTTATGACCAGGTACTCTGATGCACTGGCAATTCTGTACATTTTGTACGATTGTTCTTAAGCTGGATTGTGTACAATAGGTCTCAAGTTTACTAATTTGGCACGTAATTTTTAGACGAGATTTTTGAAATAAGAGGATGTTTTCTGGTCGGGTTATTTCAACCGAAATATGAGTAATACTAGGGATAGAAAAATTATATAGGGGATGGTAATTGAGAGGAGAAGAAATTATTTGGGATGCAGCAATGGCAAATTCATGGGATATTTATACCAGCCGAATTTCGAAAAAAAAATAATAAACCATGGATTAGTCCTCAATATTTTGAAGAATTTATCAGGGTGGACTTTGACAATAGCCTGTATTTGCAGATGTAATTTCTTTGTAATTGTAATAGTGTTATAAAATTGAAATGGTTGGTATCCCTTCAGACGGGGCTATTTTTGTCTGAAAGAGTAAAACGGGTTTTGTGACCATTAAAGTATTAAACAGATAAATGTGAATACTTCTGAAAAAACAAGGTATCATGAGTTGTAACACTGGCTGAACCATTATGGTTATATTGGATCATAAAATGGTTTCAAAAATCCCGTCTTATTATTTCAACCAAAATGATCGTGAAATTAAAAACAATTGCCAGGCAATAATATAGGGAGTAGACAAGTAGTGGAGTACTAGTCGAATAGTCGTTTAAAGAAATTCTCAACATTCCATAAAATATGCTTAGATTTGGTGATCACCTACTATTCTTGCGTACTCCGGTGGCTGTGATAACTCGACAAAGTCACCGCGTAAACACATCAATTTAACTCGGAAATTCTATTTTCCACCCTTTCATGGTACTTCTTTCATCCTAATTCCTAATTATATTATCGAAATTCCCCTGTATTGCTAATTGTAGGAGAGCGCTGATAGTGAATCGGACTTAAGGTGAATGCCAAAAGACAAAAGGGAGCTCGGGAAGTAGAACACCCTAAGCAAAAAACCGAACAAAACACCAAACTGAGACGACTTGGAATGCTTGGCTTGTTAAGGAAGCAAAGGGAGTCGCAGTAAAACACCATGAATCGGCATTTGGTCTGGTTATTCAGGAACAAAATCGGGTGACTTTTAGTTTTGCACTACTTCAAGGTGTTTCAAATAAATTCACGACTGGTAAATAAATGAATTTGACAAAAGACTGAGATTGAAATAATCTGGTAATACCAAATTTAGGAACCGAGTAGCCAAAAACTCTAATATCGTCATACACATACTTCTACCAGTACATGATCAAAACTTGAAAGACGGTTTCTGAAATAAACTTAAGATCTCGAAAAGAAATAAAGACGGGCACCAAATGTGATTACATGGCAGTGAAAGCCTTCTTTCCACCAGAAGCAGATCCAGCTGGAATGACCTTCAAGACATTAAATCTGACAGTCTTCGACAAGGGCCTGTATAGTAAAAGAGCAAAGGAATATCAGATCTCGTTCCAATTCAAGAAATCTCAGGGAGAAAAAAAGTTTGAGCAAAGTAAATAACGAGCTGACCTGCACTGTCCAATGATAACATGGTCTCCCTCCTTAACACGGAAGCAAGGTGAAACATGTGCTGCAATGTTGGAGTGCCTTTTCTCATATCTGCAAGCAAGATAATAACTATTCAGTAACTACACAACAGCGAATTCCAACCACACAAGATAGAAAAAGATCTGAGAAGCCAGTGTGAGCGAGTTAGCTGATTAATTGACGGATGATACTCGTGATATGTTTGCAAGTCGTCACACTAGGAAGCCAATATGAAAATGACTGAGATTACAAACCTTTGGTACTTCTTAATGTAGTGAAGGTAGTTACGGCGAACAATGATAGTCCTTTGCATCTTAGCACTATGACAAGTACCAGCAAGAATACGTCCTCGGATTGACACATTGCCAGTGAAGGGGCATTTCTTGTCGATGTAAGTTCCTACAATAAGGCGGTTTGCATAAACAATTAGACAATATTAACTAACAATCCAACTACGTGCATAAATCACTTGTTACAGTAGCACATTTAAGCTAATCACAATAGATCAGCAGTGTGTTAGCAAATGCAACACAAACATCCACCATTGAAGCCATTGCCAAAATGAAACAAGGGAATACATTTACTTGGCTTGCATATCAAACTTATTGATTGTGAATAGATTACAAGAAAGCTTTCTCATACTCGGATCAAGTGCATGGATAAACAAGCCCAACTAGTATTTGTTTTTCAGATAATCAATCCACACAAATCAAAACCAATATAGTCTCTGTAAATAAGACAATTTAGCTACAAATTTTTTTGTGAACAACCGATGTACCAAAGTCATTGAACACCCTAACCAATGAGAAACCTCGTATATTACTCTATTTGCATTTTACCCCGTACTTTGCTATTTACATAAATTCTATTCTTCTATTAAAGGGTTTAGGGTAAGATGGTAGACTCGGTCTACCAAGAATTTCTTACAAAATACATGTGCAAATTAAGCACACTAAACCAAAAAGAAACGCATTTAAAATAATAAAACAGTAAGGTTAACAACATGCTTGATGGTTAAAACACTGCAATGTTCATTAGAAAGTTCAATTTTCAGATTTGATACATTTAACAGCAAGGCAATCAACTTATTGTCTGCTGAACAGAGCTGTAAGGCCAAGCGGCAGCTTTCTGATCGGGTTATGCAGGGGATGGTTATCAAACTAAAAACAGCTTCATGAAACAAACCCTTACACAGGATTTCATTCTTACGAAACTAAAATCAGAATTTCATCACAAAACTCCAGATGAGACGAGCAGAACGCGGAGCATAAACAAAACAAACAATACATCGAGAAGTCAAAAACATTTAACAAAACTTGGCAATCGTGAACAAATCCACCAAACAGAACTACTACAGATACATCTAACAAATTTAGTATTGCGCAACAAATCCATCAAACAGAAATACTACAAACAGTAGTTCACAACACAAACATTCTCAGTAATCCGAATCATAAATTTCGGCATTGCGCAACATACAAATTTTCCGTATTCAATCCATCAGAATCATTTATTTACTTTTTGTATTCTTCGCAATGAGTATGGTAATCAAAAGTAAACAAATGATTGAGACGGAACGAAAACAAATCAACAAGAAAGAAAACACAAACCTTCAATCGCTTCACGAGGAGTCTTGAATCCCAAACCAATACTCTTAAAGAACCTGTTTCCTCCCTTTCCTGGTCTCTTACCTTTCCCAGCGTTCTTCGACCTGTTTTCCACACATTAAACCACAATTAACCTCAAAATAATCCATTCAAACAATTAATCAAATTAAAAAAAAGTGAAATAATCAAATAAATCTAGAAGAAAACTTACAAGATTCCAACCTTGGGTTGTTTGAGGAAGGCCTTCTCAGTCTACAATAATAATCATAAAAATGAAGGATTAAAACATAAAACATTAGTGTTAATTGAAATGATTTCGCATATGAGATAGATAGAAGAAGGTAAATACCTGTTCCGCCATTGTTGAAACTTGAGAAATGGTTGGGGTAGAGAGAGAAGTTAGATGTTTCGGCAGAAAGATGAAAAACCCTAATTGAGATACTGTGAGGTGTGAGGGTTAAATGGAAGACGCCATTATATGTAATTCGAGTCCGTTGGACTTCTGAAATGATAACCTTTGTTTTGGGCTTTGTCGTTTCTAGTCTATGAGCCTCTATTTCTCGAGGACTCGGCCTTGTTTCTTTTTTCTTTTTTATTTTGAATCGTGGTTCGTCGTCGACTTATTACTTATGAAATAGACTTGGTAAAATTGACCAGCCCGATATTTGAACTCAAGTCCCGAATATAAATTGACCCGACCCAGTATAACCCGTCCCGAATTTCATTGTTGCAAACTGATTTTTTTCCACAAATAATTTGATATCAGTTGACCTAAAAATGAGCCGAACCCGAAATAACCCGACCTAAAACCAATCCGAAATTGACTAGTCCTGAACCCGTGTCATTCGACCCGTTTTTCAGGTCTACTTCGAATGGTGGACAAATTTAATGTTTGTTGTTCTTCAAAATTTGCAAGACCGTTTTTTTACTCTCAAATCTCAATCATTGTTATATTGTATGCCGTCACCCCCAAAAGTCATCCGTTGCTACTTAAAATTTGTGTGACCGCTTTATCTTCCCCGATAAAAGTGATTTACAGACATTTTTATTCGGGGACCCCGAAATACCAAAAATCGTGTATTATACACTTCAGTTTGAGCCGTTTAATAGGTCATGCAACACCATGTTTTTTTTTCTCTTAGTTTTCCACCACGTGTTCGGAGTCGCTTTAGGAATTACCTTATTCAATTTCACCCCTAAATATCAAGTATTAATTCATTTTTCACGATTATCACTCGAAATAGTTTATCACGAACTGACACCATCAAATGTCCTCTGTTACTCCTTAATATTTGCGCAGTCTTGTGTGATTTACATACATTTTTGTTTTAGGGATCCTGTAATCTCGAAAACAACTTATTATACACTTTAATTTGCTCTGTTCGGGATGATGTATCGGGTACGTTTACTTTTCTCCCGACATTTCTACCATATGTCCCGGATCGCTTCAGAAGTTACCCAGTTACCCTCTTTGATTCCATCCCCAACTAACAAGAGTATTAACCGATTATTACGATTATCCGAGTTTCGCCCTAGGTTATCAAATAGAGGCAACCTCAAATGGACTTCGTTGCTCATTAAAACTTGCGTGGTTGCTTTATGTGATCTGAAGAACCGCTCCTTGTGATTTCGTAAAATATTTGTTTTGTGCTCCTTGAATCTCAAAAACTGTATATTACTTACTTACACTTTCATTTAAGCTGTTCGAGAGGTCGTACCCAACCACGTTTGTTTTGCTCCCGATTTTTTTTTCCACGTGTTTGGAGTCGCTTTATGATCTGCTGTATTCGATTTCAACCCCAAATACAATAATTATTCCATTTTTCACTATTATACGGGTTTCACTCGAGGTACTTTATCGTATTCCAGCACCTCAGTCGTCCTCCGTTTGTTCCTCAAAATTTGTGTGACTACTTTATCAAACCTGATGAGTCATCCACGTGATTTACAAATATTTTGTTCCGGTACTCTCGAATTCCGAAAACCGTGTATTATACATTTCAATTTGAGTCGTTCAGAATATCGTACCGGACCACGCTTATTTTGTTTTCTTTCTTTATTGTTCATACTCAACTCAGACTTTATACATTATTTCTCAGGCTCATCTCAAATTTTACTTTTCCACTTTTACAAAAAGAAATAACACATGAGATCAATTCATTGGATAATTTTCCTTGAGTGCGGGGTCAAGATTCACCCAAAGTCTTAAGTTGAGTCTTGGATTTCCAAGACTCAACTTAAAACTTTGTTAAGACTTTGATAGATTATTGGTAGTTTTGAGCGAGTCTTGTTTTAAAGGTTATCAAAATCATATCTCAAGACTACTTATAATCTTACCCTTAGGCCTTGTTCTTCTGGACTGAAATTGTCTGAACTGAACTGAACTGAACATAATGGAGCTGAACTTAATGGAGCTGAACTTAACTTAATGGAGCTGAACTGAACTGAACTGAACTTAATGGAGCTTAACTGAACTTAATGGAGCTGAACTGAACTTAATGGAACTGAACTGAACTGAACTGAAATAATAATAAAAAGATTGTAACAACAGCTAATAATAATAATAATGAAATATATTAATAATAATAACTAAAAAATAAATATGATAAGTATAATATAATAATAATAATATAAATATAAATATTA
>VHZZ01000479.1:136430-160419 GCA_009801015.1 Silene noctiflora | reverse complement strand
CGGAAAAAAATATACACAAACAGCGATTGAATCGAAATCAAATCGCTGTAAGAATTCATATTCCAAACATCTCAAAAACCGATCTGGAATCGTCAAACTTGATAAAAGATTTAAATTATTCTACGTGAATAAAGTCTAATTAATTCATCAAAATACCGATTAATTAGATTTAAACCTATAGAATTAATTTTAGTCCAATTTGATCGTGTATGTACAATATCGAATTTCAAATTCTCGATTTCTCAATCGATTTACACAGCATTAGTCATAACCGAAAGACGACTACGTCTCGGCCGAAACTCTCCACGACGTCGTTGTTGATGCGATGACGGACGAATTAACGCCGTCAACGCACGTCTCACCCAATCACCTTCAACAGTACCGATTCTCACAAGCGAATTCGTCATCGCCGATCGCATTAAGTTTAATCTCATCGGCGAACACGACACCGATTCACGATTTCTCGAAGAATCTCGAGAATTGTTAAGATTCCGATGAATCGCACATCGGAATGATCCTGGATGCGACGTCGGTGAGCACATACACGTCTTCTTCTCCGTAAACTTCGCCGGAAACTTCACCGGAAAATGCGGCGATCTGGAAACAGACGCGGCGGCGCGTGAGGTCGGCGAGAGTGCGATGCGGAAAGAGGTGGCAGCGGTGGCGGTAGAAGAAGGTGAGAGATTGACGCGCGTGGGAGACGACGCGCGGTCGAAGATTGACGAAGACGATGAAGAATACGACGACGAGTAAGCGAAAGTAGACGGTAAAGAAGCAAGAGACGATTGCGAGGAGAACGGATCGGACGGTCGAGATGACTCTGATCGGTGTATAGGAGGAGAGAGAGACCGTGGGAAGGTGAAAGTGAGAGGTAAGATTGGTGCGTTGGAGCGTGATTTAGAAGATGTCGCCATTGATGACGAGCTTCGAGATTTCAGGGAGAGAGAGGAGGGAAGAAGGGAGGGGTAATATGGTAATTTTGTAGAGGGGGCCCCGGAGAGGGGAAAGTTTGGCAAACTGCGTTATAGGAGGGGAGGTGGTTGGTTATATAGAAAGGGAAGGGAGGGGTATAGGTGGAAATTAGGTAATTAATGAGGGGTAGTTTGGGTATTTTGGTTTGGTAGGAAGGGAGACTTGGTATGCTGTTTGGTATGAAAGCGCGTTTTTGATGAAAGTAGACGGCTTCGTGGCTGCTACTTGATTAGCCACGTCTTTGCTACCTTTCTTTTTTCAACGGAAACTTATTACACAAATTCGAATTTACGACGGTTATATCCGTTTTAATTAGTTTGGTGTAAAGGGAGTTTATAGAGACGATTTGAATATATATGAAAATAAAAGTATATTTAACTTATTTTTATTTTAGAACAGATACTGTAATTCTAATAGAGTTTTATATCCCATGAATACACCAATTAAGGATAGGAGGTAGCAAGTCTTGCTCGTGACGCTTTTCAAGCCGTTGATATTATTTCAATTGGCTTAGAAACGTCACAAACTTGGACCGTAATTCACCATTTTGTTGCTCTAACAAGAATAATATACACAGAATGCGATTCGTAGACATTGAATGGTGAAGAAGTGAAAACTAAGCCACTACAACTAAATAACTAATCCCAGTGAAAAATCATCTTCCTCCTTCATCTCCTTCGCCTCACTATTTTCAACACCGTAATGTGCATGCATCTGAGTTCACAGTACTGCGTAAGAATGTCGCACAAGCAACTCTGTATATTTAACAGTAGTACTGCGGAAGAATGAGTCGCATAAGCAACTATATACGGAGTATGTTAAACAGTTACAGTAGTATGTCGACAATCAGATTTCATTCATAAAACGCTCCTGGCACCAAAATTGTACTCCGCGACATCACAAATTCAACCAAACTATTAATCTGGTGCTATGTAATTTTAGATCAAGTTCCTTAATTCTTCCCTTCTCGCTGATCCTATAACCTCAGAGACTCGGACACATTCAGGCTTCCTCCTCAATTCTTCCCTTCTCGCTGACATAAATACCATCCAGAAACTTCCTGATATCCTTGTTCTTCACATGACATTTCTGATTGCATAACGCAGAATAATTAGCTAATTTGTAAAAACTATTACTATCCAAATCCAAAATGATCATACACAAAGCAAAACCTAACCCGAATTAACTCACCGAGAATGAAACTACACGACTCATTTGAAAGAAAACTTTTGCCACAGCCGAAAACAACCCAACAAGTAAATAGAGATCCAAAAAACAAAACCCAACTACACAGTACTTGAAGAGTTAAGACTTAAGACGAGTCTATAAGAGAGTGCCTGAAATGGTGCGAACACATCATGTATGACTTGTTTGCCACATATTGACAAGCCACGCCAGGGACTAATCAAGAGTGAACGAAATGAAATTCAATGTGGGTAATAATGACACCGGTAAAGTAAGTAGCTACGGTAATTTGAACGTAGCTACCGTAATTCAACGTGGGTAAATGGGTAATGAGACCAGTAGAGTAAGTAGCTACTGCAATTTGAATGTGGCTACGGTAATTCAACGTGGGTAATGAGACCAGTTTAGTAGGTAGCTATCTAGTCTTTGATCCAAACCCAAAAACAATACTTCAAAACAGAAACAAACCCAAATTCACCCAACACAAATGATCCTAAATGTGAACACTTGAGCTAAAACAAGCAAGCGATCCAACAAAGTGCACCAAACCCAACCACAATTGAACAATACTTTTGGCACAAAGGGTTAATCAAGAATTAACTAAACTAAAACTAACCTGATTAATGAGAGCAGCAGAGCGAGAAACGAGCTCAATGTCATTTCCATCCAAGACAAGTTCATCCTTAACCTTCTCCGACCTCAATATTGTCACACCATCTAGCATGTCGACTTTCCTCACCTAAGCAGAATGCAAAATTGTATCTCAGAACCAAAACCAAACCTCATACGGAGAACTTGACTAGTGAGCTACCATGTATCAACTATCAACACAAAAGATTAGGCATTATAAACAAAACTTCAATAATTTAAAAACAATTAGCATACCATACATTCAACATCTACATTCGCTACAAACAAATGAACAATTCATTCACCACAAAAGCATCATTTAAATGGTACTAAAAAACACTTGTTAGGAAATTATAATCACAAATGAGCTAATTCAACCAACAATGGTTAACGAGCCCAACATAGCTAGATTAAGAGATAATTGAGCATGCAATTACGTTGTTAGAACCTTATATAGGCCTTTATGCCCCTGCCACGTAAATTGAGCATGCCATGACTTTGTTAGAAACTTTTAGGCTATATGACCATTGACCAAAGTCCAAATTCGCTCTTTACATGTGACCCGCTCTAAGGACAGTAATTGCAATAGCTAAATGATAGTGTGCAATATTGCTCAGCCAAAGACTCCCATATATAGACTAAATAATGTAAGCATTTACCAACAATAAGTTGATTTACTGAAGACCATTCAGCAGTAAAATTTACAGCATTTAACGAACAAAACAAATAATCATTCTGTACAACGAGTATATAGTGGTTCTATTGCACATTGTCAATGAACGAGTGTTAACCCCGTGTCCCCGTCAAAAGGCCGCGTCCTGTATTATACACAGTAAAACCTGATAGTAATAAATTCATGTTAAACCAATAAAAACACCGTATGCCACACAGAAAATCAAGCATTTACAAATAACTACTCCATTCGTCTCAATCATTTGTTTATCTACTAGAACAGAGGGAGTAATTGTTTATTGAAGAACATTCAGCAGCTAAATTCACAGTAAGCATATACCAGAAAAGACCAAGAACCTCATCTGATGCCAGTAATAAATGAGTGTTTAAGCAAGCAACGTGCCATACTACACCATAAAGCGGTCTTATTCTATAATATGTAGCAAACAAACAAATGGCGATTTCCAATTCGACATAACCAGCCAAAAACCAACAATAAACTCATCTATTAACAGTAAGGCTCCGTTTGGCAGCGCAAATCAGGTACCTGATTTGCCTCAAGTAGCTTTTTTGCCAAAAGAATCAGGTACCTTATTTTTTTTAGAATGTTTGGCAACTACTTTTTTTACCAAAAAAGTATCTGAAATAAAATGCTACTTCATGTAGCATTTGGAAAATCAGGTACCTGATTCTTTTTTATCTACCAATTTTACCCCTTGTTTTTTTAATGCGTCAAATAAAACATCATTCATCAATATTTTCCCAATTAACAAATTGCCGTCAAACAAAATTTTCAATACAGTTCACCCAAAAAAAAATCGAAATTCGTCAATAGAGAATCAGATTGCTCCACACTTGCTTCTACGGATAGCGTCATARAGGTATCTTACCTTCTTTCTTATTCATTAATAGAGAACTAATTTTGTATCCGTAGAATACATTTTTCGGTGACATATTGTTTTGATTTTTTTTCTTTTACCTAATTGTGATATGTTAATTATTGTTCTCATTCTCTTTAAAACATTATGACTTTATTACTAATAACGCCAACGACAATAACACAAGAATAATAGCAAAAACATAAACGATAGCAATAATAACCATGCCCTTTTACGTCATTTGATCAAATATCAGCTACCTTTTCGGCTAATTTCCAAACACTTTTAATAAAAATCAGCTACCTTATCAGCTCACAATTTTCAGCTATCTTTTCAACTACCTTTTCAGATTTCAGGTACCTTTTCAAGTTTCAGGTACCTTTTCAGCTAGTTTTGCCAAACGGAGCCTAATACTCCCTTTGTCCCGGTCATTTATTGTCCTTTTCCATTTTGGATGTCTGCAATTTGATCATTTGCACTCAATTTGGTACACTTGTCATTGACTAATTGGCACCCTCCTCTTTTCTTGATCTTTGTTCCGAAACCAAATGACAACAATAGACCGCGACGGAGGGAGTATATGAGTGCTCAACAATCAATGGGTCATACTACGCTAAACGGTCATACTACACTATTAGACGGTCTTATTCAGACACAATAACCTCATTTATTGACAGTAATATATGAGTGTCCAGCAATCTAACGGCATACTAAACTATAAGACGGTCTTATTCTATAATTTGCGACAAACAATTAAACGTGCATTTCCAACTTAACATAACCAACCAAAAAACAACACAACAGCATAAATAAAAGTGATCACGTAAGAGCATGCACATTGCATTGAAGAGTACTTCCTCTTATTTCCTCGCTTTCTTTCTATTTTTTTGACACCTCATTTTTCACTATCACCATCCTCCTCCCAACTTTTCTTCTATTTTTATCCCACATTAAAGAGGATCATCTCTTCTTTCTCCTTTATATTTTAATTATTTTTATAATAGTTGAAAATTTTATAAAAATAAAATATAATCCACATGCTATAATTTTATGGAAGAGTGGGCACAAGGGCCTAGGTTGTACTTCCTCTAAAAATAAAGGAAGAGGCATCCTCTTAGAGGAGAGATGGTGCTAAGAGGATGTATCATCCTCTTGAATGTGATGCTCTAAGACCGTCTTAAACTTACAACACGGACACTCTCGCTATCATTGAATAAACCATATAGCATGAAAATACACACAAAATTAACTTTACGAGACCGAAAAACTCGGTATCATAAATCATATAGCATGAAAATACGCACAAAATTAGCAGTACGAGGCCGAAAAATGTATACCTTTTTTTCACCAAGAAAGTTACGGATTTCAATCCCATGATTAAATGAGCATAAACCATCCTCATTTTATAACGATAACCTTTAGTAGCACCACTAATGTGCAGAGGCTCTGAAACCATGATAGATGAACCATCTCAACCAAAACCTTAAAGGTAATGGTTGAGGCCCAACTATTATAAATATTCCTATTATCCATCAAATTTTAGGGTTTTTTTTGGGGATTTTAGATGAAAGGGTTTTGTGGGTGTTCGAGAGATGAAACTGCGTGTTTTTGTTAGGGTTTATGGGTGTTATTAATTTGGGGTTTATGGCTCCGTTGTGTATGTCAATTAGGACGGGTTTAGGTCGAGTTATTTTTAAGTTGAGTTAATTTGAATCGGCTTATTTTGAATCGCTGCAGGTACATTTACCGGTTCTCATTTTTAGTTATTCACTTTTAGGCCGAGGCAATTATGATCTATAAAGTCATGTTTGAGTCACACTTTTCGGTCATTTTCAAGTCTCGGATCGGATTAACTGTATGAGGTCTTGTCATAATGTGAATAAAATTTTATACGAGACCGGTTAAGTTTAAGACTTTTCTTTGGTATGTTATTACGGAGTATATATTTTTTGAAAACGTTAAAAGCGGCAAGTCCAGTACTCCGGTAACACTTAAATGCCTAGAGAAACTGTTAACTACTAAGAACGGATTTTGGGAGGGAATTTTAGCAACCGATTAGAGGCAGGAAAGATAAGTTAGTGCAGACTGATGGTAGAACTTAGCGAGAAATGTGGTCGTGAAGCTACTCAAAAGCCGAAACATAGGAGTGACGGAAGAATCTGAGTCTTCAATTTTTTTTCAATCAAGTTTTCCTAAAATTTTCAACATACAGGTGAACTTGGGAGTACAATAACTACAACCAGCCAATCAAACTACTGTACCAATTAAAAGACGAACTTGATTCATGATTTCGAAAAAAAATGAAATCACAATTAAAAAAATCAGCAGTTGTTTCAATTGTCGAAAATTATTTCACTAGTGTCAACTTTATTGGCACTAATTAGTACACAAAGAAAGCGCTTGGAGCCTTGGATCAATAGGTCACTGCCATATTTCTCCATCACAAAATTGTCAAGCCTACAATGGAACTTACCAACTTGTCACCGAAGTATCAATTGTCGTTCTCATAAGCAAGTTAGCTTGAGATCCCAACTCATAACTTAAGATTTCGGCGTTTGCCTTTTAGAATCCAACGAGCCCAACCCTTTACCTAAACCAAGAGGGGCTTCGTTTTCTGCTTTCTGTTTGGCCAAGTTGCTTGAATCTTCTGTAGTCTGGACCGTTGGTTGGTTTACGTTCTTATCCACTTGCTCCTCATTTTTAGAGGTCGCATTCGATAGTTGACTACTTTGGGAAGAGCGTTTCGAGTTACCCTTTGTTGAAGCTTTCTTCTGAAGAACAGCTGCAGCTCGAGCACTGTTCACCGAAACACCAGAACCTGACGCTCTAGCCAAAAAGGCAGCCTCCAACTCCTATCAAAATTAACAAAATCGCACCTTGATGGTAAGATGGCGGCAGAATTTTAGTTTTTGCTATTCTTCTCACAAATATAACCCAACCCAACACACTAAAGATCCTACGAGGCTACGACTAAATAACCCAATCTCACATACTACACTATGTGTCACGGTCAGTTACTACACTTTTCAATTATTTATCTGCAAGTGTCTATTGTGGCGAGACAATTTGTTTTGCAATACAAGAGACGTTATTGATGTCCATCTCAACAATCAAATGAAGAAGAAAACAGACGCAGCATAGTCAAGGAAAGGAATCAAAGAGTACTGCCCAGAAATATCAGGAGTTTAGAGTTTACCTTCAAGATAGCTGGGTCAACAAGTGCTGGGTCAACAAGAGCTTGAGTCTTTTTTTTCTGAAAGTTAATTAGCCACAAGAGAACAAACATAAGGTATCCAACCAGAATAAAAGAAAATAATATATTCACATTACTAGTGCTACAAAAACTTGCAGCTACTAGCTGGCGCTAACTCAACCAATGAAAAGAAGATGTAGCAACCTGAAGCTCACGCATCTTAAACCTATTCATCCATTCATGTGAGTCACGAGTCCTCAAGTCGTCCTCGCCAAGTTGTTTCAAGAGTATTTCATGTGTTTTCTTTTCATGCTGTAAAACAAAAAAAAAATGTACATTAACATAGCTGTCATCGGCAAAACATCTGCAAAGATAGAATAGTGCTTCAAAAAAATTGTAGTGCTTTACTAGAGAAAACAACACACCTGATGAGAAAGTTTGTAGTTTTCCATACTATTAAAAGCAATAGCCAACGCATGATAACAGACGGCAGTCTGAACATGGTCCTCACCGAGAAGCCTCTTATTCTTCGTTAAAGCTTCTTGCAGGTATCTCAGAGCTGTACCCATATTATCAGCATCTTGATACATCATTGCAATATTAATGAAAGTTGCAGCAACATCAGGATGATCAGGCCCAGAGGACAAGCTCAAAAGAAGCAATGCCCTAGACATGTGATGTAATGCAAGCTCCGTTTCGTTGAGACCGTGATAGAAGAGAGCCATGTTGCCATAGCTGCATGAAAAAAGAAGGAAAAGTAAGAATAGCAACCAAATTCTACAGTAGTATACTAGTATGGTTAATATGATGAACAACTAAGAGAATAAAATTCCCCTCGAATTACACAGCATGTTAGAAAAATCACCTGTGAGCTGTATCAGGATGATCCAAACCAAGACAGCGTTCATTGATAATAAGCTCTTTGTGTTGCTGCATGATGGCTCCACCCAAATCTTGAGCATGATATAGAACCATTGCAAGGTACCTTACAAAGAAAAGATTGATTAGCCTGAAAACACCCAACTACAACCATTAAATAGCCAATGCCTAGAAAATAAACAGCCATAGGCAAGCCGAAAAGAAATGTGTAAAGGTTACATATTATTTCCAAACTAGAAAAATAAAAATAAAAAGAGGACATTGAATCCTAAAAATTTCACCGAAAATCGCCAGTAGTACAAGGAGCCTGAACGAGTCAATCACCAGTCTTTGAAAATTAACAACAGAGCCGTTCATGCCAATATGATTGGGGCCAGCTACTAGGAATCATTGTCTTAATCAGCAATTCCAGGTGAAACAATGGAAAAGAAAAAAGATAATAGAGAAGCAAAATAAAACGAAATATGTCAAATTAAAATGTGAAGTGAAGAAAAGTCAAAAATTAAAATGCGGAAAATAGGTGTCAAGGTTTAAGACAAATCTGGAGAAAACACATTAGATACTAAGACATGATATGTCAAACTTGATCATCAATTTCTCTTTTTTGATTCAAATGAGTGCACGCGAGTAATAATCAAACCCCCGACCTCATGGTTGGAGTAAGAGAGCTCTTGCCACCTCATGGTTGGAGTAAGAGAGCTCTTGCCACTTGAGCTATCTCGTGTTCATTCAAACTTGAACATCCTAATGAGTTACTTCCCCGCTAAAACCTAAAGTGTTTCTAATTGCAATTACGCACTCAATAATAAGAAATTTACCTGCAGCAGTTAGCAACTTCTCTATGCATTGGGCCAGTCACCTACAAAACATCATAACCACCTTAGAAGCCGTAAAAATGAAATACCAAAATTCACACACTTAAGATAAGAATAGAACAGAAAGTATGTGTACCTGCTGCAGGGTAGAAAATGCCTCTGAAAATGATGTATATGCTTCACTCAGTCTTCCCTAGAGAAAACAGAACCGTCAATTGTTAGTGTAGTTTTAACTAGTCTTCATTACAAGCAATGTTCGAGTTTTCAATATGCCTGAAAGGCTGAAATGTTATCTACAAGCAATATCATACCAGCAGCTTCCTCCACCATTCACGAGAGTAGCGGACAAAGAAAGGGGGAGGGGGCAAAATGATCATTACAGAGCATATGAGTGAGGTTGAAATGAGAGGTGGAAGGTGCAAAAAGGAAGGAGAGGCACAGAAAGAGAGGCATAGTAGGCGCTAGTGATGTATGGGAAAGGTGGCAAAGGAAGGGGCTATGGTGTCAAGAGCATAATTGTAACAACTGAATAGAGACTTAAGGAATGACACAACCAGTCAACCCCATGGACTTGGAATGCAATCACCAAAGCACAACGATATGCTTCTAAGTTGAAGGAACGTGACATACCTCCGCCAACTGAGCCTTTCCGGTATCAATAAGGTCTTTCGTTTCTGAACATACAGGAACTGAATGCTTCACCACAGGTTGCAGATCCACTACATCTGATGTTAGGAAAGGTGATGCCGCACCAAGATCATACTTGCGAGCTGCCAGACTTGCGCCAATCTGACAATAAGACCAATAAGTGGATCAGTCAGACTCAATTCCAAATGAACAAACAATCCGCACAGCCGGTCCAAACAGTTGGGTATAATTACAGATATATCATTCAAGGAGAAGATTTGCGGAAAAGACAAAATCAAAAACCAAAACAGGACAATTCACAGGCGAAAAGGGAAAAAAAAATCGGGAACTTAAGATCATGTGTACGACCCTATGTGATGTCTAGACAACATCCTTGGTCACTTAGATTGTTAGGAGAGTAAAAAGATAATGTAGCTACAAGGTAGGATAAATAATTGGATAGGAAATATAGTCGTAGAACAATGGTTAGCACTAGAAGATATTAATAGGTATCTTTCAGATTCAAAATCAGGTTAGAACCCCCAGCTCCATGTTTGTAATATCTTATCATAAATGATGTCACTCTTCTTCAATTTGCCACCAGATCCCTCTATAAGCTAAGACTAGATACTTCTGGCAAGTTAAGATGATTTACTCAGCAGTATTGAACACAGTATCTGGATAACAACCACATATCTATTTAACATCACCAACCTGACATCCATTCATTATGATGTAGGACGATACACAATTTTTACTAGCTCGTCACAGAAACCCAAATTAAACACTACGTATTTAATACAACAGATTGATGCTAAGCTTGGATTTATCGTAGTTACCTTCTGGCAGAGATTGCGAATCACTGAAACTTTCCTGACCCGAGTCCTTAAATCCTCTGGCAAATCAAACTACAAAACAAAAAGTATATTACAGTTACGATTGTAAAACAAACTACATTCTTTGGCAATGACCGAAAGGTGAAGAGCAGAGTCAAACAAACATCCCAGATGTACCTGATATTTGAATTTAGCGAATTCCACAATTTCAGACCATAATCTTTCAGAGCACAAGCCCAAATAGGAAGACAAATTTGTTCTAGCAAATGCTCCATTCTTCGACCTGTTTTTTCCCCTTGTTGGCTTTTGATTTCCTGCCTGCTAACGAGTTTAAAAAAACTGTAAGTAGAGAAATATAATCATAAAAAACGTTTATACCAAGTTCTGAATTCTAGAACAAAGAGAACAGTAAATACTGAAAGTAATAGACGAATAAAAGTGAAACCAAAAATCTCCGAAGTGGCTCACCTTCTTGTGAGATCGGCGCTGCAAGACGTTGCTGCTGGCTTTTTCCGGAACAGTTTGAACATCTCCAAAGAAACAATTGAAGAAATGTGATATAGCAGGACCAACTTCATGTTCCTCTGTATCTCTCAGGACATCCTACAATACCGTAGAATTAACACTAGAAACATACTCCCTATCATTCATGGTATATGAAGTGGTTGAAATTTAAATTTGTTTCATCTAGAAGATGTTCAATTTCATGTTTTTCCCAAGTACTTGCCCTTTTATGGGAATTATCGAACTGTGAATAAGTAACCTCATGACTTAAATTTCCGCTTCAAGACAAAAGTAGCATAAAACATAAGCCCGGAAATATTACCTTCAGCAAGTGCTTTGCAGACCTAACTGCAATCTCGTTAACAAAGATGTCCCAAAGATGAGGCATATGTTTTGTACCTTCAGCTACCTGATCAAAGAATCACAAAATGATAAAAGTAAATTACTTAATTCAATTTTTTAACTGATGTTACAGTAATACAAGGACCAGGAAAACCTCAACAGTGCTAACAAATAAAAAATTACCACCTCAAAAAATTCCTAGACGGGGCATCTTGAACAAAAATAGAAGAACAACTACAGATTCATAGTTCATAGTTCACTGTCATAATTATTGCAAAAATTCCAAGGGAAATACGTAGTACTGTATTTCACCTAATGCTTCAAGAGAACTTAAACCTGTCATATCAACTCTTTTATTACACCATTATATAAAGGAGCAACTCTGCTGAGTGTAATGCATTTCTCAAACTTATCACCAAAAGTTAGCTGTTACTCACTTTTAACACCTAGAAATCGTAAACTAATTACTATTATGTCAGCAAATGCGCTTACTTTTCCAATATATCTGACATTAATCCCATGCGTATGAAGTTGTTCAGTTAATGTCTGGCCATCCATTGGTGATACTTCAAGTTTGCATAGATCCTGTATAAATGTCGGCAGCACAACATCTGTGAGGTACAAGGTTGCCTCCTTCACACTACTTTCATCTGCCAATATATCCTGAAAAGAAACTGACAATTAGTGACTTTTATCTCAATTAGATAGACTACTGATACAAAATAATCAGCCATCAGAATGTAGCAAAACTCACTTCAGGGGACCCAGCTAACTTAAACTCCGTGAATACATTTGGATTGAAACTTATTACATCACTTGTTTCAGTGGGGGTAGATAAAGAATCTATAGCAGTAGCTTTACCCTCTTCTTCAGAAATATCCTGCAGAAAGCAGCAAGAACTCATCAAGAAACACGATCTTGTAAAAAGATGCATCTCCATTCTAATGGGAAAAAAAATTAAACAGGAAGAGAAAAACAAACAGTCTCTTTGGATGGACCATTCATTTTGATTCAATATTAAGCCAAGGGCTTTGCTAGTCATTTGCATATCATTGCACTATAAAACGTCTGGTAAAAATAAGTATTATAGCTTAACACAAATAGCAAATCAAGTGGTCATGCAAATATGGCTCCGCACTCTCAATACTATGCACCAATTATCATCTAACCATGTTTAATTTCAAATGGATGATTACATCTCCCAATAATAAATATCAATGCACAACTCTATGTCCTGATTACTTCTGTCTCTTTGAAACAATGATACGAGAATACAACTTCCCCAAGACAACAGAAATTGACAATTCCATACTCTACATGAATTTTGTCACAAATATGCTAGGTACAAAATAAACATAATGCAATTGATGACACTTCTAAGGTGGTTAATGCGAATTCCAAATTTGGAGACTTCCATCATCAACGAGATATAGAAGAAATGCTTGTTGGAATGAGCAGGAGGCAAGGAGATTGATGGTTTCAGAAAAGCAAGTGAAGCGTCAGAGTTCAATGGAGGCATCATGTATAATACTTGTCTAACAGAGACACACACACGCACATAATACTTCAAAAGCGTAATGTTGATAACTTCCTCAATTATCCTAGAAAATATTTGTCCTTATAAATGATGAGCTATTCCTCTAGCTTTTTCTCCACCCACTAAATCCCCAGTACAACAAAAATATTTGGCCATCATCCTCCCCCATACAACCTCCGCAACTTCTAGTGATCTCTACATGAAAGAGCAAGTAATCCAGATTCAAAAGTGAAAACGCTTCCCTCACTAACAAAACAATGCACTTGAAAAAATACATTGCAACGGCAGATGCATAATGATTTTTAATCGAATAAAAAAGATGACAAGCGATCATTTGATGCTTCAAAGGCTAAACTTTAGTCACGTAAAGCTGGCATAATGATTCTTAATCGAACAAAACATTAAGTCGCGTAAAGTTGGCATAGCAAATAGGCACTTACTTGGCTATCAGAAGTTACTGGTACGGATGAGACAGTTTGTACATCTGTATCAGCATTTACACCACCATTTGATGCTTCAGAGGCTAAACAATCTTTTTCATCACAATTTGATTTAGAACTTGACCGTTTTGCAGCTTCAACCTTCTTCACAGTTGATGAATAAAAAGCGGATTAGAAAAGGCCAACAGAGACCCTGTTAATTGTATTGCAGATTATGGTGTTGACTCACTTGGCAAAAAGCGCTAATAAGCTCAGGCCTCAATATACAAAAGCGAGATCTCGGACCGGTATAATTTGCATCACGTGGAGTAACTCTCATTAAATCCAGAAGATAATGCCTATCATTGGAAAATGATAAAAGAAGAGAATCAGAAATGGTGAATGAAGAAAAGTAGTCACGTTCACCACAATAAAATAGTCATACTATGGTCAGCTGAAATGAGACGCACTGCAATCCAAAAATTATTCAAAAGCCAGAAGAGAGATTTTTACATACAATACACACAGTTAACTCCAAGTTGTTCTTTATAGCAAAGTAGAATAACTGTTGCATAATAACTATGTACACTGAGATATAATCGCCGGTAAATGAAGAAATCCCGAGAATTTAATCATAGATAAATTTGTTAAATAAACAGAACTACAAGGAAAACAATTAAACCCAGTTGTTCTTCTATGCTCACCTAAAAGTTTTGTACATGCATGCACACTATAGTAAGTATAATTGATTGATTCCATCATGTTCAAAAAACCTACGAACACCAAGTCTTACACTCTATTAAGATGGAAACGAGAATGTGAAAATAAGAATGGAGAGCTAATAATTTCCCTTGGACAAGAACACGAATTCATCACAAGTAAAACTAGCAGAAGCAATCAATATCAGTAGAGCAGTAAATTGAAGTTATCACCTGTCATCACTACCCACAATACCCTTACATTCCACAGGTGCAGCTAGTTTGAATACATTTCCATGCTCATCAGATACACTGTGCTCTTTCAAGTGAAGCCGCTTCGCAGCCTCCAATACCTACCATTGCAACAAAGTCTCACTATTAACTACAAATAGTTACTAAAGCAGTTCTACAAAGTTTACAAAAAAATAGAAAGATTTGCTGAATGCGCACTATTGCACTATGAAACAGTCCCTTCTTTGAGGCAGAACTTAATGTACACGCTTGCCTCAATTCGCCGCAAGAACACAGACATTGTGAACAAATGCAAGTGAGGGATTGCCCGTTAAAAACAAGCTGGAGAGGGTCGTGGGTCAGCGTGCCAAGAACCTCAAGTCGCAAACACGAATTGACACACATTCAATAAAAGATCAATGATCACAACCAAGTTTATTGTATTGAGCATAAGCAACTAAGCATAAGTAACTACTTGAAACAGGAAGTCAATTTTATTGGCAAGCGCACCTCCAATAGAAAACTAAAAAAAAAATGTTAGTGTGCTGTGTGCACAATAGCACGCTTAACTCTAACAAGGTAGAGCATGGGGTGAAATTGATGTACAGACTTCCAAAACTACACCTCAAAAATCAAGCAAGCATTACTTACATAATATGGTGACAATTGGTGACACTTTAGATCATTGTAGAGGTTATACATAAAGCGGATGCATCCCCAACGTAACTAAATGATAATTTTGTGGGTAAATAAAATGATTTAGGTAACTTCACAATTGAGATTTGAGAACCATCCAATGGTCTCAAATAAGAATTAGTAATAGGAGGAAAATAACCACACAGAAGCATGACAGTAAAGTATGCCACACAACAAAGGCTTCTCTCTAATTCCATTGTCTATAAAATGGGCCAATTCAACAAGGCAGCGCTATTATAAAAATTTAGCATAAGCCACAAACCACGAAAAAATCAAAGGAACCACAGCAATTAAGATGTGATAACTGATTTAAGGGGTCAGACACCGTTTCTCACCTTGCAATGAAAACCTTCATTCCAGCAAATCTTTTTCCCATTATCCACAGAACCATATAAAAGGGAGTCCGATTTATCACCTTGAAGGATGCCAGGCAAAACACTCTGAACAAGCAAAATTGCCAATGGGTATTAAAATAGGTTAAAAGGATAATACAAGCAACGATATCAAAAATGCATCAGAGATTGCCACTTACGGTGGCATAAGTAAAGGTTATATACGAATGACTCATAATGAAAATTATCTAAAGAGGTGCTTTGGCAGACAGCCACGTCAATATAAGAACAGACACATTATAAACGTAGGCTGGTCAAGGTATTATATAACAAAACACAATAGACAAGCAGATTTCTGAAGCATGTGTACCAAAAAAAAACCAAAGGAATAAGAAAGAAAAGAAAGATAGCAAGTAAACATTACAACATAACCAACACGCATTATGTTTCAAACCTAAGTATGTGTACTCTAAGGAAGGCTTGGGTCTAAATATAACCAGATGCAAATAGACAAAAATGTAGCACACAAACTCAAAATCCCGACTGTAATTGCGAGAAAGTCCAATGGGATAGGGTTGTGGTGGCACATAAGGATGTAAAAACTACAAGACGGCCGAAAAAACATGATAAAATTAAACAGCAGTGACAAATGCAAATTATAGACAAGCAGGACATCTAACCACACCTGGGCAACTACTCTGTGACCCCTATAATCAATAATGGCCATTGCAAGATTATACAATCCTGGAACATCAGCTTCCTGGTACGCCTTGGTGCCTTTCAAGTCATTATTTGCAGAAGCGTATGTAGCTTGCTCAGTATCAACGAACTGAACTTCAGGAGCATCAGAGGGTTCAATAACAACTCCATTCTCATCTTCTGCTCTTGAGCCATTTGATTCAACCCCATTGCCAAGGTCAGTTGCTGCATCAGATAGTTTATCCACAATTTTACCACTTGAGTTATGCTGGACTGGTGTTATGTTATTTTTCACATTAGCATTTGCTTTGTGCTTCCTAGGAAGCTGCTCGAGGTCCGCATCAACAGCAAAACTGAAGAATATATTGTTGTGCACATACCTAATAAAAGCATATAGATGTTGATGAGCAACCAACTACCAAACAAAAAACAAGGTGCGAAGGCAAAAATAGAAATCAATAGACACACATGGAGCAACTCAAAATACTAGAAAATTCCACTGATTAGGATGTAAGAAAAATCACATTTAAAAAAGGGTAAATAAGAAAGATGAAGATGGTGTGACACTGCCCCCCATCCAAAAACAAGGTGATTCATTAATTGTAAATCAATGGTGTGATAACTGAAATAGGAACAAACAGAAGAGGACAAATAACCAATATTAAAAATAATAAAGCAATCGGGTATGTTAGATCAGGAGTAAGAATTTACGAGACTTCAGACGTATGACAGTATGTGTCCACAAGATTAATCAAGATACTAATTTAGTATTCATCATCATTAAAAGGTGAAAATTATATTAAAAGAAAATTAACATATTATTTTGACAGTCTGGCACTCTGGAATCAGCGAGTTAAAGGAACATAGGCACTTATATCTACAGATGGAACTTGGACCATGGGAGAATGGAAAGACATAACCCAAAACAGGTATGAGCAGAAGANGGGGGGGGGGGGGGGCCAAGGCAGACGTGAATTTTTCAAAATTACACGCATGGGACAAGCTAGTCTTCTAGGTTAGCCATCTGACGACACATCTCATGCACAGGTATATTTGAAAATCCAAAAAATGAAAGACAAATTAACCCCACACAGCAAGGGCACACGACCCAGTGGTGCATAGATACTGGAAACCAAAACTATAACACCGTGCTCTAGTCTTTTCATAGCAAACAGCCAGTGTAGATATTTTATTTTATTATATTATAATTCTATAACTCTATAAATACCACAACTATCCAACTCAATTATCCCACCTAATCTCTTACTTCTCTTATTATCTCTCGTTCAATCTTATAATTTCACTTTCATTCTTATTATCCTATTTACTCAACATCCAAGTGTTCAATATATGAGTCAATTCTTAACTCCTACCTCTCTCCCATTCAATCTTATAATTTCACTCTCATTCTTATGATCTCATTTACTTAACATCCAAGTGTTCAATATGAGTCAATTCTTTTCTCTATCTCGCTAAAAAGCTTCAAGTTCAAAACTTCCTACCAAAGGTAAGTTGTGGGCACAAAAATACGTTTTCTGAGAAAGAAAGAAAACAATCATGCAAATGGGCAGCAATTTGTTTTAAGTTCAAAATCTTTGGACAATATCGAGGCCAAACCAATAGTGATGATTTTTCTCCACACATGGAAATGAAATTAACAAAAGATGCATATTCGATCTAAGGTTTAATATACCTTATACACACATTTTCGCTTGCATAGTAGATCTTAGGTTTAACTTTGATGGTGCGTTATCAATGACCAAAAGCATATTTTGGTTATAGTCGCAAAAATATTGGTCTGGAACCTAGAGATGAATTAGGTAGATAAAAATCATTCATAGCTATTTAGAACCTTCTAAAAATACCCTAAGCAAGTAAAATAAAGGTAATGAAACACAGGCTGCAATACCTCATGTTAGTGGGCTTCAAACATATTAATAGACTACTCTCTATCCAGAAAAATTTGACAGAAAATAGTCAATATCAGTTAAAGGGCACAAGGAGGTGACACCCATTTTCAAAAAGAAGTCAAAGGGGTGGTGCACCTACACAAAAGAAAAGTTAGATTCATAAGCTTGCTCTCATGAGTAATTTTATCTACAAAAGACACAACTCTATCTAAATTCTAACTTTCTCAAAATGTAGCACCGTCTAGATAGTTTAGCACCAAAGAAAAGGATATAAAAGAGTACAGAATACTCAAATATATTCATCCAATTAACTTCAAATGATTCAGTGCAGAGAAATGAGTGACTGTGATTGTAAAATCAACAAAACCAAACATGTTGCAAATTGCAATCAGCAATATCAAGACATACTAGGCTCAAGACCAAAGAACAGGAAGCCGGCAAAATAACGAGACAATTGTTTCCTCAGTTGGTACATCTATAAATGTTCACAAGAAAGCAATTTATAAACAATGTAAATGCTGCCAAAAAATAATGACAACCAAAAAAAAAACATGAATTATCTCTTCAGGTTATCATTACAGTTATACTTACATGTGAAAACATTCAGGGTCTGTTGGGTTGATTGGAGGTATGCATTTGTTAATAACTCCAACAGCACCATTCATAGCAGCCTCAACAAAATCAGAAGTTACTTTATAAAGAGCTCTATTACGTAAAATCCTGGGGAAAAAAAAAAGATCAGCTCAGACAGTCAAATTGTAAGAAAAATATTCTCATATGCTAACACAGAAACAGTGAAAAACTCGTAATAGGCATGCACCTTTCCTGAGGAGTTGTATGAGGAAACTCTCGGCAAGACTGCAACTCTTCATTCCAATCCCTTTGCATGCCAATTAGCTCGCTTCCATACGTAAGGGTGAGGGCATTTTCTGCCCTCGCTGCATCACGTCTATGACCTGCAGAATAAACAAAGAGGATAAAGTTTATAGACACCGGACACACCAGAGTTTATAATATAAGAAATGCATAAATCTTTCAACAGTGTCTAACTGTACATACCAGAGCACAATAACCACTCAGAGCTTTCAAGGTCAATGAAGAAGGCCAAGAATAAGAAAAGAATCAACATTTACACTCAACTACTAGTCTTGTATAAGGAATGCACCTCGGTGATTTTGTTGCTTAGCCAAATTAAATTCACTATCAAGGTAAATAAATCAAGATGTGTTGTTTGTTATTTCTTGTCTACAAATCGTAAGTTATTAACACAAATTTATTCATTTTTATATCCTTCAACAACCTCCAATTCAATTATAAAGATATCTATAACCAAACAGGTCCTCAATCCTTAAGCAGGAAAATATTCACAAACTCCTAACATCCTCTTGAGTTTAGACAACAGCCCTAAAAGATCGTCAGATTTTAAGTTATATGAGAAATCTCCATTTCCTTCTTTTCTTACTGCACATTGGCTTCAATACAAACTATGTTACTTGGACTCTTTATTTATATACACTTAATATGTAGGGTCTACTCCTGCATAACCCCTATCGATCCGAATACTCACCCTAAAATCAATAGAAAGGTTCTACGAAAATGTAGAGAAATAGATGACTTTAAAAGAAATATAACTAATCTAAGCCTTTCAACAAAAGATCTCTCTATAAACTCTGGAAAACTCCAATAGTGTAAACTTCTCATAGAACTTTTCTTTTGAATACATTTCCCTTTGGCCTTTACCCTAATATCGAATGAAATAAAAAGTCAAATAAAAAAGAACAAGAAAAATGGAAAGACCATGTAAAGGCTACTGATGGGTGATTAATAACACAATTTTACATATAGTAGCGACAAAAGGATACATTACCAGGTGGTGGATATGGAGCAAGCCATGAATTTGGAGGCAGAAAAGACTGAACATTCTCAAATGGGTGTGCAGACGCTTTCTGCTCCAAAATTTCTTTGAAAGCTTCACAAAACAAAACAAAAAAGTGAAATAACAACTCAAGAGAATCTCAACCCACAGCAAACTTGAGTTTGCGAAATTTTCTACCTTTCTTAAATTTTGGGCTAACTTTTTGCATGAGTCCAATAAGAGTTGTTGCCTCAAATGAACTTTTGGCTGGCTTAGGATCTAAACAATTTCCTGCAGTTGAATTAACGTAAAACCCTTGTGTTGTTCCTGTTACGCAGAAGTTGCTTCCTTCCAGGGTTATAACATCCAAATAAATTAAGTCCCCAACAAGCCTGACAAATCAAACAGTTACCACATTAAAAATCATAAACAAAAAATCATGATCCCTATTGAGTACATCCAAACAGCAACTGTAATCCATATTGAAGATAAGAACAGACACTCATGAAGAGAGGCTTCGAGATTCACCTTCGATGAGTAGGGGGAGGGTTTAATGACGAGAATACTAAGCTCTCAACACATTTTATCTCTTTTGAGGAAGAAGGAAACAATTTACTAAAACAGCTAGTAACGTCTTCCATGAAACCAAAACCTTCCATTTCCGGAACTGCCTTGACAGAATCTGCAACCATAAAAATATACTAAGCGTTCTTCAAAACTCGGGCTATACAAAGCAGTCTGTAACATGAAGCAAAGGATCAAAATTTAAAACCTTGTTTGGTTTCTGACGTACTACGTAGTCTCTCATGCTCCAAAGCAAGAGATGTTGAAAGTGAGGCATGAATGGTTGAAACAGAAAGTAACTCCCGTGTTCGGTGAACATGAAATCGCACTGATCTATCATCATAATAAGCTGCAAAACAGGTATTGGCATCAATATAGTGATAACTCTTGCGAGTTATAAGATTTAATTTTCATTTGCTTTTCTCATATTGGACATAAAAAATGTTCCTTTTATACCATTCATATTGTTCCTCTTCGATTTTGGGGTCAACTCTGACTGCTGTCCCAACTATGGACTAGCAGATAACGTAACCAAATGAGTCATCTGCTAATTAATGACATCCGCCAGTTGATATATTCTCCTCGTTAAGTTCATCTACACTAAAGGATGCAGCTACGGATAAATTTACCTTAAATTGATACATTCGCTCTAGTCAACTACCACTTGTTTAGATTGATAAGTGATGAACAAATATTGAGGTAAGATTATACACAGTAATTCAGTAGTATAAAGATCATTCAATGTATTCCATTCCTAATTCTGTTCTAATAAAAGGTACTCAAAGTTGTTTCGATTCAATAAGTTGTCTGGAATGACCTACCAGAAACCATTTCCAACGAACAATCACCAGTAGTAATATCAGCAACTTCAGAAATCTCATTATAATCTTCAAGAGAATGAACAGCACCGTCTTTCGTGTGCAACAACAAATCATAACAAGTAAAGAAACACGTCTCCGGTGCATCAAGAAGAAACTGCCTCACATCCATCACCGAATCACCAGGGTTCAGCTGCATCAATTACCACACACACCGTTACTAACTACTGTCCTCAATAATTAATTAATAAATAAATTCAATCATATAAACCGTAAAAAAACACCATTTTCCCCGGTTTATCATACCTGCAACTCGAGCTTGTCGCCACCAAATGTCTTAACAGAAACCGGATAAAGATGAAGTTCACCTGTACACTCCGCTCATTAGTAACCAATTCCTAATATATTCATTCATTCGTTCGGTTATACCAAGTATTTTAATCAACGGTAAACAAATGATTGGGACGGAGTGAGTAAAAATTAGATAAAGTGATTAATCATTACCTTGCCTATTATTAACCGAGTCAGAAGGAGGCTCCTCCGAAACCGCCTCCTCCTCAGCAGCAGCAGCAGCAACGACACCATTTTCTTCAACAACCGGTTCATCAGTAGCAGCAACAACACTAACTACAGAGTCGGTATGGTCAACAACAATTTCCGAAGATTCCGACGAAACAACCAACGGCGAAGCATCAATATTGGAATTGGAATTGGAATTCGATGAATTTGCACCCTTTCGATTCTTTCCTTTATTATTCTTCCCCGCCATTTTCTAACTAACAAACAATCAATCGATAAATCAATAAATCAATCAAACAAAGCTACTGTTAGTACTAAAATTAAAGCTTGTTATAGAACAAAAATGGTGGAAATATGATGATATAATGATTGTAAATTGTAATTATACTCCATAATTACCTTTGTTGTTCAATTGAATTTTCTAGGGTTTTTGGGAAGAAGAGGAGAAAACAGAAATGTGAAGAATTCAACGAGTGGAAAACCCTAATTGATAAACCCACGATAAGTATACAAATTGCTGTACCCGTTAACTAGAAGCCCAAATAATCTAAATGTTTTTAAAAAAAAAAAAATTGTATAAGTCTCGTTTTAGACCGTTTCATTTTCAAACTAGAAATGTCACCATTTTTTTAATAAAATGTAACCATCCCTTATATCACTATATGCTAAAAAATAGGTAATTTAACTATTTTTCGTCCAAAAAACATCTTCTTAAATAAAGAAGTTAATTACATTAAACGCATTTACTAAACACTACTAAACAAGGAAACTAATAAATATATTTTATTTCATTTACTTATTATCTTTTCAGTAAAATATATTATTTTCACTAAAGTCTAAATTATAATCCCTTAATTAAAATATAAATAAAATTTATATAAAGCAACAAAATGGCTAAATCTTATATTATGTTATTATTTGAGAATGACTTAACTCATATTACGTATGAGACAGAACTGTAAATCGCTATTATTACTTTTGTGGCAAAGAAAATTAAGAGAATTTAAAAATTGAAATCATTAGCTTTGTGGGTATAAAAAAAGATTTGCACATTACTCACTTCTTTTGATTAATTGTCAGTTACAACTTTTTTTTTCTCAAAGCAAAATACAATGACCATAAATAGAAACAATTAATGAAATACGGAATACCACTAATATATAAGTAACTTATCAAAAATTAAAAAAATTATATACCGTGCATTTAGTGCACGGGGTCTAAACTAGTTTAAAGATTAGATGTTTAACTAAATTACTAAAGTTGTCATTTTTTACCCTGAAAATGATGGTAACATTTTATCAGAAGGTAGTAACATTTTAACGTAAAACGGCTACACTTAGTCCGTCTTATTTCAGACAATAAATAATCCGTCTGAAATAAAAATTTGTGAACCGTTAAATACTTAAAGAGTAGTAACTAGGATTGAGAAAAACGGTATATCCGATACGGTTTTGCCCTTAAATACCTAAAGAGTGGTAACGCCATGTTATTTTGGACTTAATTTTAGCTAATTTCACTTCAATTCGGCTCTATTAAGTTCAGTTTAGTTAAGCTTCGCAAATTAACTCTTACTTTAGGTCAGTTCAGTTTAGCATCATTAAGCTCAGTTCGGTTTAGTTCAACTCTATTAAGTTTAGTTCAAACAGTTTCAGTCCAAAAGAACGTGGACTTATGTTGAGCAAAACACCACCATATCGGATATCTGGGTTTAAAAATCTCCTGTTTTGATTATCCTTATCCGATACAGTTTCCGTATATCCGGTTTTTCCGAGTATCCGAAAACCTTATATATGGTATCCGATTTTCAGTTCAATTTATGTTATTTTATGTCTTTTTTTTTTTTAGAGAGATTTTATGATTTTTATTACCTTAAAAATATACGAGAGTAATAAGATTAATTCACAAATATACTCAGATGTTTCATAGGTTTATGATTTTATTTTAGTATTTTCTATTAAAAAAATGAACCGTATCAAAAACAACGCTATCGATATACAAAATTCGTCTCGGATATATGGAAATCCATATAGTTGAAAATGTATACCATATCATAGACGTATAATAAATTGAGTAATTGACTAATTGATACGGTTGTCGACATCCCAGGTGCATTGGCAAGCTCGAGTGATGGGAATGGCATTGCTTTGAGTTCGATTGTTCGGTTCGTTTGCTTGGTCA